>CAUYRH010015316.1:0-14824 GCA_963574655.1 Perodicticus potto | reverse complement strand
TTTTCTTTTTTTTTTTTTGAGACAGAGCCTGAAGCTCTCACCCTGGATAGAGTGCTGTGGCATCACAGCTCACAGCAACCTCCAACTTCTGGGCTCAAGCAAGTCTCCTGCCTCTGCCTCCCAAGTAGCTGGGACTACAGGGGCCCGCCACAACACCCAGCCATTTTTTGTTTGCAGCTGTCATTGTTGTTTGGCGGGCCCGGGCTGGATTCAAACCCACCAGTTCAGGTGTAAGTGGCTGGCGCCTTAGCCCATTGAGCCACAGGCGCCGAGCCTATTCTCCCTCTTTTTTTTGAGACAGAGTCTCAAGCTGTCGCCCTGGGTAGAGCGTCACAGTTCACAGCAAACTCTAACTCTTAGGCTTAAGCGATTCTTTTGCTTAAGAGACTCCCTCCCAAGTAGCTGGGACTACAGATGCCCACTACAACGCCCGGCTATTTTTTGTTGTTGTTGCAGTTGCCATTGTTGATTTTTAGCTGGCCCAGGCCAGGCTGGAACCCGCCACCCCACCCACTGAGCTATGGGTGCCGCCCCAATCTCACTTTTTCTGACAGAGTGAGAATGCTTCTCACAAAATGCACTCTAATGCAAGTGATTTTGGTTTTTCGTTGCCTAAACATTACAGAAAATTTAAACTTCATTTTTATCAAAGTTTTTTCAAATGGAGAAGAAAACTGTAGAAACTGGTTTTTATATTTTTATTTCAGAACCCAAGTGTTATATCACTACTGTCAAATGCTTCACAATTAATCCTCAAAATGCAGATATTTGCTGCTAAAAACACTTAGGGGCATAACTAAAAGAACACAGGATGTCAGTTGCGCATACATCCCAAACACACAAAATGTGCAATTACTAGAATTCTTTGAAAATTGAAACCGCAAAAATTGATAATATTTATTAAAGAAAGTAAATACTCATATAGGATGCTGACATGACATATTTAAAATTATGTCTGTATTCTGTATTTATCCCAAGCTTTTCATAGCACATACAGTTTATTTTCAGAAAGCAATGGAAAATTTTTAGTTTAGTAGAAATTATTTAGAAATTTTATGCAATGATGGCTGAACATGTAAGCTGAGTAAAATAAAAAAAAGAAATGATTACCATCCAAAAGAGAGAACTCAAAGGAAGATTTTTAATTTTATATACAGTAATGTGAGAAAGTAAGTCATCCTCCACATAAAATTCTAAATACTAAGTTCAACCACATTGTACTGGAAACAAAAGTCATGATGAAAAATAAATTTTATGACACAAAGTTTTGAGGCTGAGAGTGGTGGTTAATGCCTGTTATTCCAGCAGTCTGGGAGGCCAAGTTGGGCGTATTGCCTGAGTTCAGGAGTTTGAGACAGCCCGTGCTAGAGCGAGGCCTTGTCTCTGAACAGACAAACAAAAAAATAGCCGCGTTGTGGTGGGTGCCTGTAGTCCAGCTACTCAGGAGGCTGAGGAAAGAGAATCGCCTGAGCCGGAGACACAGGTTGCTGTGAGCTATGACGCCATCGCACTCTACCAGGGGCGACAAAGTGAGACCCTGTCTCAAAAAAATATTTTTTTTGGAGCCGAAGAAATTAAAATTAAACAGTATATGTTGAGAAAACTTTGAGTTTTGATTTAAAAGAAAATATTTTCAGAACACAATTTTCAATGGTAGGCATTAGTCTAAAAGATTATCTAGATGGGTCTGTGATAATGGCATCAGCATACAGGATGTCTCCCAAATTGTCCTATAAAGTCACCATATATAGGAAAAATGGGAAATTGTAGCTAAATGTATCTTTATTTATAAAATATTCATAACAAAATTTCATAATATATTTATAAAATATTCTCTACATGTTGGATACCTCTTTGTAAAATTTTGACAAGTCTTCCACTGTGTCCATGGTTCAATAGTGATGATATTCTGTGGAATAATTCATCACTATAATATTGTATATTAGACATTTTCTTACCTGCCCATCACATACAACTTTTCTACCACATTCAGACACACAGTGAGAATGCCATCTAAATGCTGTTCTACCAATTATATTTCATTCTTGAGCAAGATATATGAAAATAGAGAAGAATAAAGCAAAATAGTAGAAGATCTCAAAGAGGAAATCATTGTTTGATGGAATGTGAATTAATATTGTATTTGGTTATTTGTTGTAAATAATTACTTCCTACTAATTATGTTAGCAAAAGCTTATAAGAAACTCATTACTGGCTCAGCGCCTGTGGCTCAAGTGGCTAGGGTGCCAGCCACATATACCTGAGCTGGTGGGTTTGAATCCAGCCCAGACCACCCAGACAACAATGATGGCTGCTACCAAAAAAAAAAAAAATGGCCGGGCGTTGTGGCGGGCGCCTGTGGTCCCAGCTACTTGGGAGGGGAGGCAGGAGAATCGCTTGAGCCCAGGACTTGAAGGTTGCTGTGAGCTGTGATGTCATAGCATTCTACCCAGGGTGACAGCTTGAGGCTCTGTCTCAAAAAAAAAAGAAACTCATTACTTTTGGTTAACATTTAATGGAATTAAAAGTGTATTTTTTAAATTTTAGAGCAAGTGAAATTTTTTCTAAGATGAAAAAATAATAGGTGAAATAACAAAAGTGGCATTTCAATAAACAGAAGAAAATGGAAATGTTTGCAAATATATGAAGAAGAGAATTCATGTACCCATAATTGCTAAAGTAATTTCTAGAGATTACTTTCTCAATACATTATAGGTCCAGATACGGTCTTAAATAAAATTTCAATAAATTGAGCCATATTTTAATTCTATTTTTATTTTTCATACTATTACAACATTGAAATTTTTGTGACTTACCACACATTTGCTTTTTTATTTTGAAAATTTTGCATATTCCATATATTTATTTTTCTCCTCATAATTTATAGATTGCTACAGGAAAGTATTATGTTTCTATTTAAAATACACATATTGAGCAGTGTCTTTATAAATAATTTTCTATTATTCCATAATAAATTCCAATGAGAACAATGAGATTATGTCAGATTTGGAAACTTTGAAAATTCAGTGTAGATAATTTTAGCATATTTCCATTTCAAATACAAATATCAAGAATAAGCTTCATTTCTTAAAATGTTATTGGTTTCATTTAGGAATGGTTGACAATTTTCAATCATTTCATATTTGATTTCTAAAACTCTTTACTTAAACTCCTTGTAAAACTTCTGTTTGATAAAAACTTAGAATTCAAAAAATAAAAAACGTGGCTCGACGCCTGTGGCTCAACGGGCTAAGGCACCAGCCATGTACACCTGAGCTGGCGGGTTCAAATCCAGCCTGGGCCCGCCAAACAACTATGGCTGCAACCAAAAAATGGCTGGGCGTTGTGGTGGGCACCTGTAGTCCCAGCTACTTGGGAGGCGGAGGCAGGAGACTCACTTGAGCTCAGGAATTGGAGGTTGCTGTGAGCTGTGATGCCATGGCACTCTATCCAGGGTGACAGCTTGAGGCTCTGTCTCCAAAAATAAAAATAAAATAAAATAAAATAAAATAAAAATAATACACCTATATGTACCCTGAGGCTGAAGGCCTAAAGGAGGAGATGGGGAAAGACCGGGAGAGGAACGGAGAGAGCTTCTCTCTCCCCACTTGGGTTCTCTCCCTCTACCAGGAGCTTTAGTGTTTTCTGTATTCTTTTCTGTAAATCAATTCTGTCTTACCACTGAGGGGTGACGGGGGGAGATAATGTAGTGAAGAATAATGAAATACATGTATTTAACAATAAAAAAATAAAATAAAAATAAAAAACTTAGAATTCATTCAAGCTGCATCATATTTTACCTAATTATATTTTATGTATTTCTTGGGAATTTATTTAAAAACATTCAGTTTTGATGATGAGATATGATTCCAGAGAGATTTAAAAATTATGTATAAGGTGCCTATGTGGTCATTCCTTTTTCATTCTTACCTTTTAAATATTTTCTTAAATTTTTTTTGGACATATAATAATTGTACATATTCATGGTTACATGGTGATGTTTTGATACATAATAATGTATGGTGATTAGATCAGGGAAGTCAGGATAGCCATTACCTCAAACATTTACAATCTCTTTGTGTTGGGAACATTCAATATCTACTATTTGAAACTACATATTATTGTTAATTATTGTCATCCTACAGTATACTATAACTTATTCCTCCTAGCTAGCTGTAATTTTACATTATTTAACAAATAAATTTTTGAAAGAAGGAAAAGTAAAGAAGCACTATATGGATATTGCTGTAACAGACCATGAGAATTTTGTGATACATGAAATTAAAATAGCTTATAATAGGTACGAAGATATTGATAATTTATCATACATCGCTCCATTATAATGAGTAAATATTTTAGGTAAATTTCATTGTTCATTCTGAATCTAAGTATTGCTTTAAGAATTTTATTGACAATTCCCGTTGCTGCCTCGGGAGAGTAACTTTGACCCAAACTGAAACTAACAAGAACCGGCATGATAATGACTCAAGGAGCATTGCCTAGTAAGAATACAAATTTTGAGAAAATCTGAATCATAACAACATAATTATTAATTTGACTAAAATCAGAGTAAATAAAAATTCATCTTATTAAATAAACATCTAATCGTTTATGAATGGATATGTCATTATTTTATCATTCATCCAAAAGTTGCTGTCCCACCAACTAGATGCTCTGAGATGCATAAGGATAATTCAGTTCAATAGTCTTGTATATTTCACCAACACTCAATCATAGACCAATCACAGCTCTCCACACACATATAAAATCTTGTTATAAAGGGATAAACTTATTCTAATTTGACATGACTAGGAGGTAGGATGTAATAAAATATAAAACAGTGACCAACTCAGTGCATCAGGGAACACTTTCCCAGGAAAGTGGACCAAACTGACACCTTTACAGGATTTGCTCTACTTATCGATCCTGTGCCATGCCAGAAACTCTGATGTCTTTCTCCTTTCATTCATGCTTTTATTTTGCCTGATGTCCTCAGGCATGTGCTCCGCCTGGGAAACTGCTTTTCCTTCAAGTTGCAGCTGGAGTCGGCTCCTTTTCCTCCACTCATGGGGGTGTGAATTCCCACATCCCTTTGAAATGTTTCTATTTATACCACTTCTCATGGTGAATCCGTTATTTTCTGTGTGCCGGTCCATTCCAACAGGGCACAAGCTGTTCAGGGCTAAGGATTATAACTTTTTCATGTTTGTTTCTACTGTCTAGCTCAGAGCCTTATGCACAAAGGGTACTTAAACAATTATTGAATGAATAAATAAATGTGTTCACAAATAGATTAAACTGACAAATTCAGAGCCTGTGATGTTCATGTTGCATACCAATATTATCTGTTATATATAATATTGCATACTATAAAATATTAATATGTTATTATAGTGTTCAGTATAATTACTTTACATCTTAAGGTGTCAAAAAGAGCTTGAGTAGGGTGGCGTCTGTGGCTCAAAGGAGTGGGGCACCGGCCCCATATGCCAGAGGTGGCGGGTTCAAACCCAGCTCTGGCCAAAAAAAAAAAAAAAAGAAGAGCTTGAGTACGCATTGACATTGAAATAAAAAGGAATTCATACTCATGGTACTAATAATGTTAGCGATATTCAAACCTAAAGAATTTATGAGTCAAGTGAGATATGTGATCTTTTAAAACTTGGATAGCCTTTTTCTAATTGAGTTTTAAAATTATAATACAGTAATACTAATAACCACGAGCACAAACACAAAAGGTCATAGAGTAAAAAATGAAAATCTCCTGCCTTCTCAACACATAGTCCAAGAGCTGACTACATGCCACAGCTTGATGAATTATATTCTACGTACTTTGAATGTTTGTTATAAGCACACACACACAATCATCCCCAGGTAGTTTTTTCTTTCCTTTTTTTTTTTTTGTTGTTGTTGTTTTACCCAAACTAAGATTTTATTATCCAGATATAGCTTGTTTTCACCACTTGAAAACATTGTACTGTAAACAATACCTTGACAGTCTTTACAATGTTCTCCTCAGAATATCTGAACACCAAATAGCAAGGCATGTTCAGAGTTCATTTTCAATATGTTGATATAAGTACTTAAGGAAAATAGAGCCATATTACTTCAATATCTTACCAAGCTTTCCTCACATTTTTCTTAGACAATCTCTTAAAATGTTGGTTTGGTCTTAAAACTCTTGGTTATCAAAGCCCAAGTCTCACTGTGACATCATTTGGGAAGTCCAGGCTTATCCAGCTTATCCATGGGTAGAAATTGCCCTGGGGATTTCAGATCTACCTCATTCGGAAAATTCAGAAAATTACGTAGAAATCACATCAAGAATACCTTTGCTTTGAAAGTTAATCAAGAGTCATTTAATAACTTTCCTCTGCATTTTCAAAAAGGAAAGTTTGTCTATAAAGGCGTCTACCTTTTAAGAAAGAGCTGCAGTGCTGAAAATATCATTTTCACTTTCATTTAGTTTGGCAAAGAATTAGTCTACCATAAACAGACTACCGTGTTACTAAGTAAATAGGAGATAGTTCTACTTGAAGCTGTTTTCAGTATTTTCTTTTGGCTTAGTGGAGGGTAAAGCCAGATTTTTGGCTAGTTATCTTAGAACATGATTAAACACATAATCTTCAAACATGATTAAACTCTATAGCCTGGAGTATGTCTGCTAAATAATTATTTAGGCTCGACACTTGTTGGTGATAGTTGCAATATACGTGCTCTCATTGCCTACGGTTCCTGAAATCAGCAAAACCATTCTACATCCGCTCAAGGTCTGTGGCCTCCTTAAATTTGATGTAGTTATTGTGCATCTCTTGAATTTCATTTATTTCACTTCTGAAATGAAGGTGTTAGACTAGATGATGTCTTAGTGCTTTCTGAAACTATAACTTAATCACATTGTCCCTTTGGCCACGATTATATTCCTTTACTGAGGATAACTTGGTCCACTTTTTCTCCCATTGAAAACCATACACAGATTTTCAACTATATTTTAGGACAAACTGTGAGGTGCCTCTCCTAATTATTTGGAAATAAGATGTGACCCCCCATTCCCCATTCTGATTTAAACTACGTGGTATGTAGATAACACAATGGACTATGAGCTAAAGAAAAGTTTGACTGAAAATATTACACATCTAAAAGAAGAACGCACCAAAAGAGAGTTTTCACCACCTCCACCTTCCTCATCTCTCCACAAGGGAAAATGGGGCAGGACCTGAGGAGCAAGGAAGGAGGAGGAAGAGCCAGGTCAACGCAGGGTGAGTGTGACAGCCTGTCCTAGCCCAATGCTCTCAAACACTGGGGTCACCCATAATCTTGCTCAGACAACTCAGATAGTTGTCTGCCATTCCCCTGGGAAGATAAACATACGTCCAGCAATCCATCAAGCAGGAATAACAGACATGATAAAGCAGGCAAAAAAGTTTATGGGAAACAGTATTTTCCCCAAGGACATGCCACAGCTACAAAGTGTGACACAACCCTCTTCTTTGAGGGACTATTGCTTCCTTACTCACGGAGTAACATTTTTCTCTAATATCAGACACCATCTGAAATTTATCTGTTGGAAATTATATTAGTAGGGATGAAACATTCCATTCTTGCCTGGGGGATCTCAGACAATTTGACACAGGGAAGCAGCCTCAATTTCCAACCCAGGTGCAGCACTTCAGAGAAGAAGTAACTAGGCGTGATATTCCACATCAATCTGAACTTTGTGGATTCCAAGGAAACAGGACTTGAAGTCCATGTCATGGTCTAGACTTGACATTGATCTTATACCCACAGCTCTATTTTGCTTTGAGCTTATCAAAGCAATGATTTGTTTAATTTTCGCCTCAATTTCAACCATCTCTCTAATTCTGCAATCACTTGGCTTTTCCCTTGGTTCAGTGAACTTGATTTTTCAGACTCTAGGTCTGCTCCTTTGGATCTGAGGCTGATGGCCTAGGTAGGACTTCAGGTAGGTCTGCCACAGTATAGAATGCTAAGTGCGATTGTCATGGCTCTCAATTTAAATGGATTGTTTTAACTTTTCTAAAACTTTGATTCTTCCCCCAAGAGATAGACTCACAGTTGAGAAAGAGAAAAATAATTTAATGTTTAAGTCCACAAAGATGCCAAAGGGCTATATAGCTGTATCATCAAATAAATAATGAATGAGCACCTGGTGAAAAAGCATATATTCCTCAGACTTCAGCATATTCCAGAGTGTTCTTTCCTTTACTGACCCTAGCATTACCTGCTGATAACATTTATGGCTCTCTGAGCTGCAGAAATTGGGCAGAATTTTTGTCTGTGTAAGTAATAAAATTGGCACTATAATTTTGGTAAAGTACTTCATGCTTTGAAATTCAATTCATTACAAAGTATGTTTAAACAGAGCAAGAAATTTGCAAAGGGTCCACCTGAGAATTTTTCCAGAGATCCCTTGGAGTGGGTGTTGTCAATTCCGCCCCTGCTGAACACTTTGTGTGGAAGTGTTGCTCTGGGGGGCTGAAAGGAGCCCTGGCTTCAATATAAGCAGCTTATTTAAGACTTTGGTTGAATAATATGTTTAGCTATCAAAAAAAAACAAGTTTGAAAATCATTTGTATAACTAATGCCTTAAGTGTTGTTTTTGTATTTATCTGTTGCATAAGGCAATTATTTTAGAATCATAGTAACCATCAATATTCCCAACTCCTCATATGGAAAACGGTATAGTTCTTAAGAACCGTGTGGCATAGGTGGTTGGGAGCCAGCTGGGACAGGAATTCAGTTCAAACCTTTCTGATTTACTTAAATTGGCCCAGAAAAAAACCTAGCCGCTGTATTGAAATTCAGCTTCTATCCAACAGAGGGCAGTAGTACAAATATGTATTTACTTAGACGGGACACAGCCTCGCAGAACTGAGAACCAAAGACAGACATGGTACCTTTAGAAGCTGCAAATGGGCGTAAATGCCATTTGGCTTCGTTTTTCTTTTTGCCTGAAAGCAAATAACCACATTGTTTTGCTTACTTCCCAGAGGTTTGGCGCCATTCTTTTCCTGTCTTTCACCCATCAGCTTAGCTGTCCACCTATACCATTTCCTTTATAAGCTGGAAACAGGAGTTGTCTCTTTGAGATCCAGGTTAACAGCTGCCTGGAAGCCCCCAGGACTCTGATGAGTCATGAGGCCTGATGCGACTGCACTCTCCTGGGCTCTGAGAAGCAGGGGCATGGGGGATTGTGCTGGCCTTTGCATGTGGTTTGAAGAATTCATAATTGTTTACATGCCTGGGCTTCAGTTCTGTCCTTAAAGAAGCGCTGAATTTGCAAATGCTGGTGAACTCTGCCTAATGAAAGACGGCATCAACTAAACGACCTGTGTGTGTTTTTAACCCTCTATAAAATCTAGAGCACAAAATTAAAAATAAAACCAAAAGCTTTTAACATTAAACCATGCTTTAATTTCACATAAATATTTCCTCAGAAGACACTAAAGAATTTCTTTCTTTCTGTGCCTTACAAATGTGTTATTCTTTTGCTAGCGCAGTGAATGGTGGCTGTAAAGAGACAGCTTGATCCGGATTCCTGAATCCCCAGTCGCATGTGGCTCTCCTATCAGCGAGGGGGTGTCTCTTATCCTTACCAAAACAGTTTTCTTCCAACTTGAAAATTTTAAGAATCTGTAATTATTATTTCCCACATCTTAAAAGATTGTAAAAAGCCATTAATATGCTCTATGCATAGCTAAGCTTATAAACTCATTAGAATAAAATATTTATGTTTTACCTGCCCTTATTTCTTTCTCTTTTTGTGAATATGCTTTTATTTTTCTAACTTAACTTGTCTTTCCTGGAGTCATAGAAAAGTTTGTCCTATCCCACATCCACTTCATATGGGGAGAGAACAGGCGAGTGTAGACTAAATAGCTTAATCCAACACATAGAGGCGGAACTTGGTATTGTCACTTTAGAGTAGGGGTTCACAAACTAGACCCGTGGGCCAAATCCAGGCCATGATAAATATAATTTTATTAAAACAACCATACCTGATCATTTACATATCATCCAGAGCTGCTTTCCCACCACAGTGGTAGAGTGGAATAGTTGCAACAGGGACTTTTTAGCCTACAAAGCCTAAAATATCTCCTATCTGACGCTTTACAGAAAAAATTTTCTCACCTATACTTAAAGAAATTAATGTTATTCTTTAAAAGAATCACCAACAGGCCAGATGCAGTGGCTCATGTCTGGAATCCTAACACAGGTGGATTGCTTGAGCTCCAGAGTTTGAGACCAGCCTAAGCTAGAACGAGATCCCATCTCTACTAAAAAGTAGAAAACTAGCCAAGAGTTGTGGCAGGCACCTGTAGTCTCAGCTACTTGGGAGGCTGAGGAAAGAGGATCACTTGAACCAAGGAGTTTAAGGTTGCTGTGAGCTATAATACCATACCACCCCACCCAGGGCAACAGAGTGAGACTGTCTTAAAAAAAAAAAAAAAAAAAAACTACCAAGAAAAAAATCTACAACAACAAAAAATTATTTTATCTCTCTATTAAAAAAATCATAGAGTGACCCCCCCCAAAGAAATCAACAAGAAATAGAAGCACTTTAATGAACCAGGAAAACCAGTTATAATTTTTACTGCTAATTGAGTGTGGCTTCATACAATATTAATTGAATAATGCATAAAGAAGTAAAATCTTTAATGTGTATTCTTTCTTTTTCTCAAGTTTAGGCAGGAAACAACATTTTTAGGTAGAGAATCTGCCATTTTATAGGAAGGAAGTGTGCATTCAGTTTTCATTTACATTTTAGCTGCCCCTTAACTGTCTTTCCTCCCTGGGTTTCTGTCCCTGGTACCGCTTTCTGTAATCTGTCCAAGTGGGAGTTAAAATTCCAAGGATATGTTAAGGATATGTCTAAGGATATGTTCTTCTCAGACATTATATAAAATCAGAATATTCTTCTTTCACATGCCTAATATGATTTAAGCATTAATTTCTCAAGTACCTCCTGTAGGCAAAACTGTTGGAGTCGATGTATTGCATGGGTCGTAAGTGTTGTAACTTTTTTCTATCTAAATGGTAAATCTTCTATATCAGAACGAATATCTTTGCAGTTTGGTTGGCCTTTCCTCAAGATGGGCTTCATGAGAGGGAAGCTTGAATTCAAGACAGGAAAAACGGAACAGGAGGCACCTTATCAGTTCCCTTTCAGTAAGAAATCCAGAGGGAGACTTCCTTCTCATTAGCTAGAACTGTAGCTACTGTCTCCCCCTAGTGGCCAGTATATTTTCTTGGGTGCCTCACTGTCCTAAACCATTGGGGTTCTGTTGGCAACTGAGAAATGAGAAAAGAGATAATGGGAAAGTAGCTAACAACACACATCACAAACTGTAGACCTTGCCTAAGATACAGGGAATCCCACAAACAAATTTGAATATAAGATTATGGTTTGATTGCTGTTAATGTTATAAGGAATTATTCACTAACTCAATAAATATGTGTTAACCCTTACCCAATGTTCTGGATTTAAGAATTCTGCTCTGGACCCATTTTGGTCCCAAATGATCTAACCTAAATAGAAAAATGAATCTTAATATCCTTTGGCGGCATAGTAGATTGGTCAAAAGCAGTCAATACTTTCGACAGTTATGTCAAATGAAATAAAACATAAAGATATTGAAGAATCAAGTTGAAACAGAGCAACCCCCCCAATTCATGGGGTCAATTAATGACTGAAAAGTCCTTTTTTAAAGTTTAAAAAACAGATTGTCTTAAGACTGAGATTAAAGATTAAAAGTAAAGGCCTTTATCAGTCTTTGGCTGTGAAACAAAGAGATTGGTGGGAATTTCACAGCATTAATGTGATAGCTCTTGTCCTCTGATCACTAATGAGTAACCTGGATGAAATAAACCTCCCTTCTTTGCCAAGGTGCTTTTCTTCCCTTTTGATGAAGTAATAATCATTTACCTACAGCAATGCAGAAATGTTATCCATATTCAGAAACAGGAACAGAAATGGGTGGACTAAACAGATGGCATTCCAGGACTTTGAGCCCTGGAGTACAAATTTAATCTTCTATTGTCATAACCTCCAAGGGACTATCCAACACCTTTTATTTCACTGGAATTCAAGTGTATTGACTGTTTTCAAATAAATGTAGAATTGGCTGAAGATCAAAAATATTCTGTTATATGACAAAGACCTTCGCTATGAAGTACCTTTAACAGGATTCAGGTTGCCTACCAGCGATTGGAATAGACAAAAAAGCAGAGAAATTACTGAGGATTTCCAGGATTCTGCATGGAACTGTGTTGTTGAATCTCTGAAATGTGGTTACCATAACTATCTAAAGTCTTTTCCAGGTATGTTATGAATGGAGGACAGAGGTTCATTTTTTACAAACCCCTGGCTAAAGGTGCAACACTCTTATCAAAGGGATTCTCCAAAGCAGGTGGAGTCAGGAGCCAGAAGGTGGCAAGTCACTTAGGGAGCCTTTAAAAATTCCAGTGTCTGACCCCTGACTGCTTAATGTATGTGGTTGAATCCATCAGCAAAAAGAATAAGACTTTTTCATAAAATCGTAAAAGTATTAAGTGAAACATAAAGCCTCCTTGTGTGTATACAACTTCCTTCTTTCCCATCCCTGAAAAGTAGTTGAATACCAGCAATCCTGTGAATTTAATTATTTCCCAAAGTAACTCATTCAAATTTCTAGTAAATTTAATTGTTTAGGATATTATTATTATATTAAATAAATTTCAGTTTCCCTTTAAATGCTGGAGCACTCTGAGTTCTGCTGTCTGGAGACAGGAAAAATAAAACTTATCCTTTTCCATCAGAGCCCTTAAACTACTTGATGGTACTTCTCCACCTGTCTTAATAACCTTTCCTATCCGATGTCAGACCTTGTCCTACATAATTATTTTCCTGTTCCACTCCAATGTCAAAAGACGTCTGACACTTTCTTTGTGCCTCTCATTCCATGACAAGAGGTTAGTGACAATGCTGAGTACATTCTCTGGTCTTTGAACAGATCACTGGTATCGGAAGAAACAGCCTGTTCACTTTGAAAAACCAGCAATCATTTTAGAACACACAAACTTTATGGGAAGAGTGGACCAAGCTGATCAGTACTATGGATGTTACTGATTTACTAGGAGGTCCTACAAACGGTGGAAAAAATTATTCTTCTGGCTGATGGAAGTTGCAGACCTGAGCAGCTACAGCCTTTACTTATTAGATAGGAAAGAGAGTAGAGAAAAATTGCAGACACAACTTCTATACAGGAGAAATCTCATCACTCAGCTCGAATTTCTGGTCCTCACTCAGGGAGCAATGTGAGGACCAGAAATTCAAGAAAGAGGGGAAGACCATCATCGTCTGACACATAGGAAAGGCTAAATGGGAAGATGCATTTTACAATGACAAAATGAAAAAAAAAATCGACAAAGCCTGGTTTGCAGCGGAAGAAATGAGAAAAGTGGAAGGAGAGAGACCATTTTCGACTGTGAAACATGCAAGAGGCAGCCTGGAATTCATCCTGGAGATTGCTTCAAGAAGTATCACACTGAAAAGAATTACAAACAAAAACACTTTAATTATTTTATGTAATCTAAAATAGGTACTAAAATCATCAGGTGAGTTCATATTTCTGTTTTTCTCTCTTAAAACTATAGGATAATTACAAGTAATCCACTGATCTCTTTCCTACCCAAAATAAATAAGAGCTGAGGAGTATGTGGGTGGCAGAAAAATTGGATTGGAAAGGGCTTTAAATAAACACTGGATTTTTGTTTAATTTTAAATGGATAACTTTGAAATCTCATCATTATTCTGTATGGATTTCTAAAAAAAAAAGCTCCCAATGGTCAATATTTAATTTAAATCAGTAGCCAGAATTTTTATTTTATTCTTCTGGGTTAGGGCTCAGAGACACTGGGAAGTAATCGCCTAAGCTCCCCAGGAGATTGTAATTTGCAGCTAAGACTGTGAACCTCTGAAAGTGTGTGGGTTCAACTCTGAACTTGGAGTTGGAGAGAGCGTCAAGTGGGCAAATGGAATAGTTATCTGCCTTGTTCTAGATGCTAACATTCTATTGGAGCAACCTAAGTCAGACACAGGATTTTAATGACAGTTGGATACATTCTGGACTCATACTGAGCTTAAGATCAATTCCAAATACTTATATATTTCTCCCGTGAATTTCCATTAAGTTATATTTTCCTGGTTCTGCACATGTAGAGTTTATTTTTTAATCCAAGGCCAGAGATTTTTGGTTTTTTGTTTTATTTTTTTTTTGTTTGTTTTACTTTTTTTTCTTTTTTTTTGCAGTTTTTGGCTGGGCCAGGGTTGAACCCACCACCTCCCGTATATGGGGCCGGCACCCTGCTCCTTTGAGCCACAGGCGCCGCCCCTTTTGTTTTACTTATTTAATGACTGTATTATTAACAGTATCAAAGAACTTAACAGTCCCCAACACGTGGGACTAAATGCATCACCTTTAATCCTTTCTTTTATTGAGTCACCAGAGCCTACTGGAGAGATAATAGTATGATCCTCATTCTACAGGTGAGAAAACTGAGGCATACATGGATTCGATTAGGTTCATCACCCTCGTCTGTCAGAACAATCTGAGGATTCTATCAGACTGGTCTAAATTCTGTCTTTATATGTCTATCCCCCTTCCTGGTACAAGTGTCAGCTTTTTTTTTTTTTTTTTTTGAGACAGAGCCTCAAGCTGTCACCCTGGATAGAGTGCTGTGGCATCACAGCTCACAGCAACGTCCAATTCCTGGGCTCAAGCGAGTCTCCTGCCTCCGCCTCCCAAGTAGCTGGAACTACAGG
>CAUYRH010015312.1:0-44379 GCA_963574655.1 Perodicticus potto | reverse complement strand
CTGGTTGGGTGCATAAATATTAAAAATTGAAATCTCATCATATTGAGTATTACCCTTAACAAATATGAAGTGACCATCCTTATCTTTCCTTACTTTTGTTGGTTTAAAGCCTACGGTATCTGCAAATAAAATTGCAACACCTGCTTTTTTCTGTTTTCCATTTGCCTGGAATATAGATGACCATCCCTTCATCCTAAGTCTATATTTATCTTTTAAGGTAAGATGAGAGACTTGTATGCAGCAGATATCTGGCCTGAGTTTTTGTATCCAGTCAGCCAGCCTGTGCCTCTTTAGAGGACAATTTAAGCCATTCACATTAATTGAGAATATCAATAGACCTGGTAGAACTTTGGGTATTGAGTTTTTCCAAAGTCCAATGGACACTTTTAATCCTTTCGCCACTGTGAAAGTTGGAATTTCAAACGTTTCTGAGTGAGTTTACTTTTGTGGTGGAGGATTGTGCTGGTCATTATGGAGGATAGGTCTGAGAATATCCTGGAGAGTTGGTTTAGTTATAGCAAATTTCTTCAACATGTGAATGTCATTAAAGTATTTAACTTCTCCATCATAAATGAAACTCATTTTAGCTGGATACAAGATCCTGGGTTGAAAGTTATTTTGTTTTAGGATATTAAAAGTCAATGACCACCCTCTTCTAGCTTAAAAGGTTTGAGCAGAGAGATCTGCAGTTATTTTAATATTCTTCCCCTTATAGGTAATGGTTTTTTTACATCTGGCTATCTCTTGGCATGTCTGGAATGTTCTCCTTCATAATCTCATGAAAAACATCTTCTATGGTTTGCGAAGCAATTTCGTCGTCTTCAAGAATTCCTATAAGGTGAATATTAGTTTTCTTTGAATTATCCCAAAGTTCTCTGAGAGAATGATCCGTGTTTCCTCTCCAGTTCTCTTCCTGTTTGAGTGCTTGGGAGCATTCCAAAGCTTTGTCTTCAATGTCAGAAATCCTTTCTTCTGCTTGCTCCATTCTGTTACTGAGGATTCTACTGTATTTCTCAGATCTTTGAGGGCTGCAAATTCTTGTCTCAGTTTGTCAAAATCTTTTGTGATTTTGTCTTTCAATTCATTGAATTCTTGAGACAACTTTTCAATTGCTCCTTGAATTTCTAATTCCAACTTTACCTCCATTCTATTAATCTTATTTGCAATCCAAACTATGAATTTGATTTCTGACATCTCAGCCATTTGTCTATGAATGGGATCTTCAGCTGTGTCCGCTGTATCATTCCTTGCAGAAGTTGATCTACTCTCATTATTCATTTACCAGAGTTTTTCTGCTGATTCTGCCCCATAATTATTTTACACTCTTTGGCTAGATGAGCATATAAGGTGAAGTTGGGTTTGGGGGCTCCTGGAGTAGTGATTCACCAGCCCTTTGCCCAAAAGCTGGGACTTGTGTCTGTACCTTTTCCCCCTAGAGCTTTGCAAAGGACCCGTACAGTGCTATGGCCTGACACATTAGGGGACTTACTTGGTGTGGTGGGGCTAATTGGCTCTGTCTTGTTTTCAGTTGGTCTCTGTCCTACTCTAGTGAATTAGTTACTCTGGGTTGAAGTCTCAGCTTTTGTTTGTATTCTTGGGGTCGTAGCTTGCCTCAGCAGGGTTGATGTGCGTTCTTCTACTTTCTCTCTTGGCTCAGCTCCAAACCATCAGTTTACTTGCTAATCTTTTGCCCTTTAACTTTCCTTCTGAATGAGAGCCTCTGTGGAAAGCTGGCTCCAGTTGGCCATCTTGCCTCTGCCCATGGATACCATGTTATAGTTAGAGAATCCCAAAGAGTCAAACCCAAGACTCCTGGAAGTGATCAAGAAATACAATAATGTCTCAGGATATAAAATCTCGTCTGCAAATAAGTAGCCTTTGTATATGCCAATAATAGCTAAGAGGAGAAGCTAATGAAGGACATAATTCCCTTTACAGTAGCCTCAAAGAAAAGGAAATACCTAGGAATATACCTAACAAAAGAGATGAAGGACCTCTGTAAGGAAAATTATGAAACCCTAAGAAATCACAGAAGATATTAACAAATGGAAGAAGATACCATGCTCATGGCTGGGAAGAATCAACATTGTTAAAATATCTATATTTTAGATATTTGGAAAAAATAATTCAGAATTTTGTATGGAACCAGAAAAAAACCTGTATTGGTAAGGCAATTCCTAGTAATAAAAACAAAGCCAGGGACATCAGCCTAGAGGCTATATTACAAGGCCATAAATGATCAAAACTGCATGGTATTGGCACAAAAATAGAGACACAGGCATCTGGAACTGAATAAAAACCAGGAGATGAAACTAATATCTTATAGCCGCCTGATCTTTGATAAACCAAACAAGAACATACATGGAGGAAAAGAATCCCTATTCAACAAACGGTGCTGGGAGAACTGGATAGCCACATGTAAAAGACTGAGACTGGACCCACTCCTTTCTCCACTCACTAAAATTGATTCAAGATGGATAAAAGATCTAAATCTAAGGTGTGAAACAATAAAAATCCTCAAAGAAAGTGTGGGGAAAACACTTGAAGCTTTCGGCCTGGGGAAAGACTTTATGATGAAGATGCCAGTGGTAATTGCAACAACAACAAAGATAAACAAATGGGACTTAGTTAAACTGAAAAGCTTCTGTACAGCTAAGGAGACAACAACCGAAGCAAACAGACAACCAATAGAATGGGAAAAGATATTTTCATATTAGGAATCGGACAAGAGCTTGATAACTAGGATCTACAGAGAACTCAAATTAAGCAACATAAAAAGAGCCAACAATTCCTTATATCAATGGGCAAGAGAGATGAAAAGAACTGTCTCTAAAGAAGATGGATGAATAGCTAACAAACATGAAAAACACTCATTGTTCTTAATTATTAGAGAAATGCAAATCAAAACCACCCTGAGATATCACCTAACCCCATCAAGAATGGCCCACATTACAAAATCTCAAAGCTGCAGATGTGGAAAGAGGGGAACATTTTTACACTGTTGGTGGGGCTGCGAGCTAAAAAAACCTTTTTGTAAGGAAGTATAGAGAATCCTCAAATAACTCAAACTAGACCTCCCATTTGATCCTGTAATACCATTCCTGGGCATCTACCCAGTAGAAAAAAATCATTTTATCATAAGGACATTTGCACTAGACTGTTTAACACAGCTCAATTTACAATTGCCAAATTGTGGAAACAACCTAAATGCCCACCAATCCAGGAATGAATTAACAAGCTGTGGTATATGTATACTATGGAATACTACTCAGACACAAAAAGGTGAGGACTGGTGCCTGTAGCTCAGTGGTTAGGGTGCTGGCCACATACACCGGGGCTAGTGGGTTCAAACCTGGCCTGGGCCTGCTAAACAACAATGACAACTATAACAAAAAAATAAAATAGCCGGGCATTGTGGTGGGCACCTGAAGTCCCAGCTACTTGGGAGGCTGAGGCAAGAGAATCACTTAAGCCCAAGAGTTTGAGATTGCTGTGAGCTGTGACGCCACAGCATTCGACCAAGGGCGACATAGTGAGACTCTGTCTCAAAAAAAAAAGGGTGACTTTACATGTTTTTATTAAGCTGGATGGAGTTGAAACACATTCTTCTTAGTAAATCATCACAAGAACAGAGAAGCAGGCTTGGTGTCCATAGCTCAGTGGTTAGGGTGCCAGCCACATACACAGGGGCTGGTGGGTTCGAACCCAGCCTGGGCCAACTAAGCAATGACAATTGTAACAAAAATATAGCCGGATGTTATGGTGGGCGCTGGTAGTCCCAGCTACTTGGGAGGCTGAGACAAGAGAATTGCTTAAGCCCAAGAATTTGAGGTTGCTGTGAACTATGATGCACTCTACCGAGGGCAATATAGCAAGACTCTGTCTCCAAAAAGGAAAAGAAAAAAAAAAAAAGAATAGAGAAGCAAGAATCCAATGTACTTAATTCTGATATGAGGACAACTGATGTTAGTACTTGGCAGGGGGTGGGAGAATGGTGGAGCAGAGAGAGGGAAGGAAGGAGGGGGGTTGTGAGTCAAGGCAGACATCTTGTGGGTAGGACATAATTGTAAGAGGGACTTTACCTAACAAATGAAAGCAGTGTAACCTGGTTCTTTGTACCCTCAATGAATCCCCAACATTAATTAAAAAAAAAAAGAAATAGAAATGCTCTAGATCTTGCTTTGGGTGGTGGTTACATAGGTATATGTAACTGTTAAAACTCTTTGAGCTTAATATTTAAGATTTATTGTATCTTAATTATACCTCAATTTTTAAAGTCCCTAGAAAACTATTCTATTTTAAAAGCTTGGAGAGCAATAATAAATATTAACAGTAGTTTCTTCTGGGTGTTGGAATTATAGCTAAGTTTTTCTTTTGTTAATTCATATTTTTCTAAACTTTTTTCTATAATATACATACTTTCCTTTTTACGTATAAATTCTTTCCTATTTTCTATATTTGTGTTTTGCAGTTTCACAAAGAGACCAAATGTTGCCAGCATTTATCTCTGAAGGTAGGATCATGATGACCATAGGAAGGCTGTGTCCCGTACTCATTCTATAGCACGCCTGTGGTTCAGTATCCACACGGGATTGTAAATGCGTTCAGAAGTGCAGGTAGAGGCAACACAGCACAGTGAAAAGAGCAGAGGGTCAGAGACAGATGAGATCAACCCTAACTCTGGTTCCTACAGAACTGGTAGAGAAGTCACAGAGCCTCCATTTCCTCATCTGTAAACTAGAATAAGACATATCCTGTCTGCTTCAAGGGGGTTAAATGAAATAGCTGTGTTCTATAAAGCATTCTCCAAGACACAAGGAATTAAAGTGGTAGTCACTTCTGGTATTATGTGAAAAGTTCGAAAACAATCTTTCTAAAAAGTCAGATTTATTATTTACAGTCCTATAAGAAGCAACAAGAAAAGCTAGCACTATAACCCTGTCCTTTAATATCAACAGCCAAGAGCTCTTACCTATTGTTGCAGTAATAGTGATTCTGCAGGGCATAGGATACACACTGTGTGTTCAACCGCTTCCTGTCATCCTCCTTCCAACCATCTTCTGTCCACTTTCTCTTTATCTGCTTCTCTTCCTGTTTTTTCCCCACATATTCAGCATAGGTCTGGATCCGATAGCTTACTGCGTATTTGCTGGTATTGACAGCTGCAAGGAAAGGAAAAAAAACCTTATGAAGGTCTTGCCTAGCCCCAAAATTGTCACTTTTGAAAGGTGGTCCAATACAGCCAAAGGTTCAGGTGTAAGCTTGATCCTGGCAGCATGGCCAACTTAGAAGAAAGGTGACCTTGAGCAAGTCCCATCAACTCTCCAAGTTTGAGTTTCCTCATGTGGAGAAAAGACAAGTCACTGCTCTCCAACCTCCCTGATAGTGTGAAAGTGCTTTGTAAAATGTAAATAACTATAGTGACATAAGTAAAATACTAATTTTCAGAGTATTTGCAGCTAACATTACCACTTGAAAATTACTCATTTTCAGTGTAAGAAAATGAAAATGAACAAAGCTAGTAAAGGAAACCTGTAGGTCTTCACTATTTTGTTAAAAATGAAAATGACAACAAAACAATATGAACAGTGGTGATAATCACTGTGTCAAATACTGACTGTCCCATGTGTGTCTGTGCCCCAGACTTTATGTTTAGTCTTTGCAGGACACTTGCAAGGGAAGAAATGTCTACTCATGAGAAAGCAGGGTCACAAAGGCCTAAGTGTGGTGAGCAGCAAGGCTAGATGCAAAGCCGGGCTGCTCTGCCCCCAGTACCAGGGCTGTCCTTGCTACTCTGCCTCTCACTTGGTAGGCTACAGATTTAAGACAGCTCCACAATAGAGAGCTCCATGCCTCTTTCCTTCCTTCCTCTGTGAAAGTTGCTCATTCTCTGTAATGTGCCTCCGGCTGGCAAGAGTACTTGAGATCTGAAGCTTATTTCCACCCCTACCCCTCCAGGTGTTAATGCTTCGGACCACAGCCACGTCACTTCTGTGCTAATCCCATGCTGCCTCCTCCACTGGGGCTGGTGGAAGGAACATGCTGGTAGTGTAGGAAGGAGGGCCACAGGAGGGCCTGTCGGTGGATGGGTGCCACCACTGCTTCTGGCTTATGCAGTTTGGGCATATGACCACCTGGCCCACTATCACTGCCAGCACTTATCACCCACACTGGCAGGGAGATAACAAGTGCTTGTCTGTGCTGTTAGGGGCAGTCCTGGGTAGCTGCAAAAGCATCATGATGTCAGAAACAGCCTGTGTACCTGTACCTAGAAAAGTTCTGGGTGCAGAGTAGTTCTCTATAAATACTATGTGAATGGACATAGGACAGAGTACAGCACGTGGTGATGGGCAGGCTGGTCTGAGCACATTAGAACTGGACAAGGGACTGTGGTACATCAGGGACGTTAAGTCTGAGAAAAAGACAACTGCATAAGAGACAGTGGTCCACACTCCTGATGCCTGAGACTTTTAATCTTCAAGTAGACTGGATTTGACTAAAAACTTCTCAGCACAACAGTAGTTTCCAGAATGCTGTGCAAAAATATCCAGTCATCTAAGAAATGAAATAGGAAGAAAACTATTCCTGAAAAACACATTTTACCAAGAAATTTGTTGTACATTTAAATATTCACTTGATTTAGAGAGAAAGGGAGAGGACCCCAAAGTATTAGAGAACTTTCATATTACACAAAGTCTCTCAAAAAAAAGTAGAGTGAGTTCCTGAAATGTGAGCTCCATACAGTGTGCTCTGACTCACTCATAATGAGATAAACCGGAAGCCAGCCAGCTCTGTGCTATTGAACTCAATTACTCATATCAGAGAATCACAGAAATAGGATCATTTCTTAAAGATTTTATTCCTTGGAAAAGGTACTTTTCCAACTTTCCATGTGTCATATTTCTGATTTTTCAATTAATTTATCCAGTTTCCCAGCAATTTACATTCAACAAACATCCTTCACCCATTCTTCCGCCCAGTGACTGCTTACTGCCTTGGTCCTAGGGCCTATGCAAGGAATTTGGTCAATCAGACACAATCCCCCCACCCTGTTTCATGTAGAGGCGATTTCCCTATAAGCTTAAAACTTCCTATAAACACATGAACCTCCCAATGTGATACACAATGAGAACTCACAGGTTCCACCATCATTATTCTACATCAATTGTTGGCAAATGAAGCACTTCCTGGTTTTCCTCTATAAATTTTTTTTTTTGTGGTTTTTGCCTGGGGCTGGGTTTGAACCCGCTACCTCTGGCATATGGGGCCGGCACCTTACTCCTTTGAGCCACAGGTGCCACTCTAAATTTTGTTTTTTAATCTGGAAGGTTTACTGTAGATGGCCTCTATCAATTTAAGAAATGTCCCCTCTATTCCCATTTTCTTTAGTGTTCCGATCATGAAGGGATGCTGGATATTGTCGAAGGCTTTTTCTGCATCAATTTTACATTGATTCTCATATATTATACTGGCCACTGTGGCAGTAATTACTCTTCCGTAGATAGTCTATTTTCTCAGAACTATGTAAGAATAATATTTTATACAGAAAAGATGGAGTTCAACAAGGTGCAATATCCCAAGTGAAAACAAAGTTCAAACCATGTGCAGATTGAGGCCCTGTGTCCCAGCTGAAAGGGAGTCAGTTAGCAGTATGCTAAGTGAACTGGCAATGTAGAGTGGCCACCAGCCATGTGAATGTGATCTTTGGCCGTATGGCAAGACGGCAATATTGAGAATGTAAGAGTTAGTCACCTCTCACGGTATCAGGACTGCCTCTGGAGTCTTCAGTTCTGGATGGTGATGTGAAATCTTTGTCAGGTAGATTTATTGGGGGGTAAAGGACTTAAAATCACATCATGTAAGGCACAGGTGAAATAATTGGGTGAGCGTGGTTGGGTGTTTTGCCGCCTCCTAGCAATATTTGACCAGTTCCTGCTCAAATGAGTAATGTTAGCTCCATACAGATCGCCTGTCAGAACTGTGCCACATTTGGAGCCATTAAGCATTTGGGATACAAAGATGAAAAGATGTGAACCATGCCTTTCATGGGCTCTGAATCTGTAGAGGACAAGAAATACGTGCAACTATTTCCAATGCTGCATAATAAATGTAACGTTTGGTGCAGAGGCAGCACAGAGAAAATTATGATTAACTCTTCCTGCAATGGTTGCAGATGGGGAGGGTAGAGCCTTCAGAGGGAAATGAATTCTGAGCTGGGTTTTGAAAAAGAAATTTTTTTTGAATGAATGAAATGAGAAGATTGACAAAGGACACGATGGCCTTGTTCAAATGTTTGGAAGGATGTCATGTACAAGAAGGATTGAAATGATTCAGTACACCCTCCAGAGCTCAGGAACCAGTTCAGGTGGCATAGAAGGAGACAGATTGAGGCTCAATTTTAGAACTTTTTAGTAGAGCTGTCTAAAGTCTTCCTTGGAAGGTTTGGAGTCCCCCGTCCCTGGACGTGTTCAAGTACAGGTCCGTCAACTGTTTATTAGTAGTAGTAAGGGGAGAGGAGGTCATACAATGGATGTGAAACGTAGTGAATGCTGAAAGGCATGGCTTCTAGATTAGACTCCCCAGACCTGGCACTCAGTTGTACTAGCTCTGTGATGTGAGCTAGGATTGTCAGTATAAGAGGAAAAAGTTCTCAGAAAAGCTTCTGGTACACAGTAACTTCTAAATAAGTTGCTAATAAATATGAGCTATTGTTGTCATTGGATGAGTGATTAAAGTTCTTACCTTGAAAGATGTGGAATTTCTAATTGTGTAATTGGGAGACAGTGTTATTGTGAGTTAAGAAGATGGTACTGAGGAAACTGAAGCAAAAATAAAATTGTGATAATTAACAGTTCAGCAGCGAGGTATTATTTATAAGTAAAACTGGTCTCTTGAACTAGAGACCCATTGCCTTAGTAATTGTCTTGTTCCAGGGTATTTTCAGAGGGGCTGCAGAACTCGCTCTAGCTCATGTTTTTCTTTCTCTTATAGATAAAGAGGCCTCGTAAATAGGAATGCCTGCCCCAGTGTCAGGATCGAAGATAATGGACAAAGATAGATTAATTGAAGAAGTCCTGGATAAGTTTGTTAATTGTCATGAGCAAACATATGAAGAATTTCTGAGCACTTTTACTCATCTTTCAAAAGGTAAAATGGAGAAGTAAACTTTCTGCAACAGTAGAGATAAAGAATTTTATTATAAGTTTGTCTTTGCTGCCTTTCCAGAAGGACTAATGAGCATTCATTGCGTTCCTTTGATCAGGTAATTCTTACTAGGGCCTTGGGACTGATGCATGTAAATACTGGTGCCTTCATACAGCCAAGAGTTGTTTTATGAAGTCAGACCCATTGAATTTGATAACTAAAAATGACCTGAGAAATCCTTCAGTATAATACCTTTATTGTATTTTTTAAAGAAAGGCAAGTACAAAGAGTGGAGGTCATTAGAAGCATATTTAAGACTTCAGAAATACAGCATACTATAAGCTCTGATCTTAGACCACACACATTTGGATCCTGGAATAACTACTTACTTGCTATGTGACCTTCAAGTGGTAGCTGTCAAGTAAGGGGGGATGATAGTAATACTTTCTTGAAAGGTTGATGAAGATTGTGTTAGTCTATTTTGTGTTGCTGTAAAGCAGTGGTTCTCAACCTTCCTGATGTCATGACCCTTTAATACAGTTCCTCATGTTGTGGTGACCCCCAACCATAAAATTATTTTTGTTGCTACTTCATAACTGTAATTTTGCTACTGTTATGAATTGTAATGTAAATATCTGATATGCAGGATGGTCTTAGGTAATCCCTGTGAAAGGGTTGTTCCACCCCGAAAGGGGTCATGACCCACCGGTTGAGAACCGCTGCTGTAAAGGAATACCTAAGACTGGGTGATTTATAAAGAAAGGAGGTTTATGAGGCTCACAGTTCTGAAGACTGTACAAGCATGGCGCCAGGATCCGCATCTGAGGGGGCATCCTGGAGCTTCCCATGGAGGCAGAAGGCAAAGGGGAAATAGGTGTGTCACGTGATGAAAGAGGGAGCAAGAGGGGGATTCCTATGTTCTTTTCAACAACCAGCTTACGTGAACTAATGGAGTGAGAACTGGCTCATTGCCACAGGGAGGCCCCCATGCCATTCATTCACTGTCACAGGCAGGGCTCCAAGCCATTCATGAGGGATCTTTCCCTATGATCCAAATTCCTGCCACCAGGCCCCACTTTCAACACTGAGGATTGGATTTCAGCATGAGATTTGGAGAGGCCAAACATCCAAACTGTGCCAGTGGTTACTGGAGATAATCCCTGCAAACTCAGCATGATGACTAACACACAATAAATACCGAATGCTAGCTGTTGTCACTGTTGTGGTGTCACTGCTGTCACGGTTTCTGTAGAATAGAAACCACCTTTTAGACTGGAGATGATGAGCGAAAGCCAACCAGGTGTTGTGTTGTGTGTTTTAGTATGTTTTTTGTTTGCCTCATACAATGTTATTCACTAATTGAACCAACATCTAAAAGTTGGGGAATTTTACATGAAAATCTTTAGTATATATATATTTTTCCCCTGGAACAAGCCAGAAGATGTCCTATTTTCCTCCTGGCAGCCTCCGCTGGAGTGCAGGAGCCCTTGCCCCGTGAGCACCCTGGTTTGTCAGGCTCTTTGTTGCTCACATAGTCTAAAAATGCGTGCATACATCGTCTACTTCATTCACTTAAGTGGCTCCTGTGGGCATTTGAGTCCTGGGTTCTGCTTTGGATTGCCATCAGCTTGCTTTCCACCTTGGTCCTTTTTGGGTCATCAACCCACATTTTCAAGACTTGGTTCGCTACCTAGTTGCACATTAGATTCTCCTGAGAAGCTTTTAGACTGTATTAATGCCAGAACCCTGTCTAAAGCTCTGCTAGGACCAAGGAATCTGTATGTTATTAAAACTTCTCTGGTTTATTATTATTCTGAGGTCATGATACTATTAAGTTGCTTGACTTTGTGATATTAAGTCATCACTCACGTGCCCTAAACAAATGTAAAAGAAGGGTCCTTATAATGAGGAAAAAGAAAGAAGTGTTTCTAACTTGTTTCTTTTATTGTGAAAGATAGACTATCATAGACAACTGGTTTACACGTAAGTGTTTTTGTTTATACTTAAAGTAATAGAGGATTTAGGGAATAGCTAGATAACTTTGGGGCTGTCTTTGATTGGACTGTTTTGACATGATATGTAGATCAAATTAATCTTGAAAATGGCCAAATCATCTTTTAGTTTTATCTAGGAACCTGGGTTTAGGAAGATTCTTACTTTCTCTGCCTAATGATTTAGTCCCCGTTTTCTCCAAACGTGGCAGCATTAATGGCTGGGGTGTTGGTGGAAATAAGGGTAAAACTGACAGAATTAGTGGATTTTGATGTGCCAGTGACATTTTGATGATCTACATTATTTTGGAAATTATTGGTAAAGCTGATTTTGTTTTTATACCTTCAAAGAGTAAAAACTTTTTGCAAGGACTTTGATATTTTAAGGGGGTTATAATGTATTTGTTTTTGTGATAAAGGGTCTATTCTGCTTTCAAATTCTAGTATAATCATTGCATGCTGAGAAGAATCTGTTGCAGATGTGGTGACTTCATTTTGAGTTCAGTTTTGGACTCCAAATTGAGCTGAAATAAATGATGATGCGAGTCACATAAACTGCATCCCCAAGCATACTAGTTGTTTTTTCCTTTCAAAATATCCCTAGGCGGCAGTTCACATTATAAACTAATGACCTGAAAAAATTCCTCTCAAAGCACAAAAGAATTCTTGAGTGCAAAAATGTGTCTTAATTCAGTAAATGTCTCCCACCCCCCCACCCCTAAAACATTTAAATACCTTCTGAAAAACCAACAGGACTTAGGGACGGTCCTAGGAGTTGAATGATAGCTGGCAAAGTTCATCAAGGTGCATATATGGTTAGTTCTTTTTAAGAAAGGCATTAAAGCTATTTCTTCAAAGTTTCCATTTCTCCTCTTCTTTCTAGACCCTTCATTTGTCTCAGTGTGTTTAGTTGCTTTGCTGATATACAGTGAGTCTTTTCTATTGAAATGTTTATCACCGTGCATACTTATGTACATTTATAAGTAAGTTTAGCCTCTGAAGTCCATTACTGTTTCCACTGATTGACTGTTCTATTTATTTTTATAATAGTTATATACCAGAATGCTTATGGGATTCATTTTCTTTCCAAGAGTTTTAAAAGGGTCAGTAATTCTATTAAAATTTTTTCCCTGAAAAAATTAAATTATACCCTTATTGAAAGAAATTTCACATTACTGCTTCAGACTCTTGAAAAACAGTTGGAGACTGTTAATATTGCAGGATACTTCTCACTACAGTACGTTTATATTGATCACGTTTTGCAGTTTTTTCTTTTTAAAAGCAACTATTTATTTTGAAATCATGATGCATATTTGACAATAAATACAGTGTTCTATTGTAGTATTCAAAGAGACATATTGATTTATAGATTTAAACAGTTACAATTGAATTCTCTGGAGTGTCTTCAGTTGAAGAGGTGCTTCAAGTTGTAAGATATGTATTGAAAATCAGTAAATGAGAAAATATCATGAATGTTATATTAATCAAGTTGATAAAAATATCTCCGATTGTATGTGAAGCCCACACACTGTACTCCATGACTGAATTATTGTACACAGTTATGACTCAATAAAAAATAATTAAAAAAAAATAAAGAAAATCAGCATGCAGATATTTTTCCTTATTGGTGAAAACATGATTTTATTGTTGACATTATTATAGGTAAAGATTAGCAGCTAAGTCAATCTCTTGTATCTTAGTTTCTTTGTGCACATAATTTTATAGGACTTTCTAGGGTGTCTATCTAAAGGGTTTTTCCACATCTGTCATACTTCTGTCTCCTTTTAGGTTATAAAACACAGATATGGCTACTTAACATTTGATGTTTTATTAACTCATTCATCCATTAATTCTGTGAGTATCTCATTATGGTCTAGGTAACATAATTGCTGAGGATTCAAAAATAAATAAGATATAGTTTGTGTTCCCAAGGACTCATAGTCCAGTGGGAGAGATAAATAAGCAAGCATGAAATTGCACAAATGCAGGGTAAGTACCACAGTGGAGAGAAGCTCAGACGTCCTGTGGAAGCTCGTGGGAGGGTCCCCAGACTGTAGCCTGAGGGGTGGCAGTGAAGTCTACCCCTTAAAGGGGAGGCCTGAAGTGAGTCTGGAAGGTCCACGAAACCCAAACTTGTCTTGGGCCCTAAGACATTGCATAGAGTCCAGGAAAGATTGACAGAAAAGAGCTGAAATTACAGACATGGGGTCCTTTTGAGTCATGGTTCCATTGATTTTAGTACTGATCCTCACGCACACACCTTCTCCTTTCAACAATAAGTCTTTAAGATGAAGATGTAGCCTTGCTTTAATAAGGTTTAGAGTTACTTCTAAATTCTCAAAAGGAAAGGGCAATCTCTTACTTTTCTTGCACACGAGGATCACCACGTGATTTAATTTGGGAAGCATTTGCTCCCACCTTTTAGTGTGATAGTTTCATTGCTCATGTAGCTGTCAAATAGAAATTGTGTAATTAAGTAGCCAGTGACTAGCAATTAACATTAAATCTTTTCAACTCCCTTTTTGTTACGTATGGTAACTGTGGGGAGTTACAGTAGTTATTTCCAATTTTCTCTTTTTTTACATGCTTTGCACACTTGCTATTATTGTTCTGATTGTGTGCTTGAGGGTAAATGATTAATTTCCATGAAAGTTTTCTCTCTTACCAACTATTCAACTTAAAAGAGTTTGGAAATTGAAATGAATCTGCTGTGATTTTATTATGAACCCTTAAATAAGTCTTTATTTTGCAGTCTCTCATTTTACTCTGAAAATATTTAAGGTTCAGTTTCCCCCGTCAATCTATAACAGCTTTTGAGTCACTGGCATTATTTGTCTACTTTAACCTATTTTCATCAGTTTAAAACAAAGATTTTATTTCAGATTTTGATGTGTAATTTCATTTTCTAGTTTTCTTTATGCTATTCTCATTTTACTTGCAAATCTTTTTTTCCTCCCATCAACTCAGGAATTGATTAACAAACTGTGGTATATATATATACCATGGAATACTCTTCTGCCATAAAATGACAGAGACTTTTTAGCATTTTTATTGTTCTTTTAACAGTTTTTAACATCATCGTTGAAAAAAAATTCTTGTTAACTCAACCTCCCTTTTTCTCTTCACACTTGTTAATATTTAAATTAAATCCCCATTAGGTAGAACAACGTGTGTTTGAAGGTTCAGGACAAATGGCCATGCTGTGGCTTTATAAACTGGTGATAATCTGGCCTTTGATAAAACTTCTAAACTCTTGGAGTTTCAAACTGTTGACTAGGTTTTAGTTGTTCTCAGATTTTAATAGTAATGTGTAATCATAGAGAGTTTAATCTGTATTTATTTGTATTTAGTTATTCTGATGCTTTTCCATCATTCCAGATTTCAGGAAGGTATAATTGTCTACGATCTGTGATCCTACGGGCCTCATTGTCCAGTACGGTAGCCCCTGCCCGCTTTGACTACTGAGTACTTGAAATGGGGCTAGTGCTACCCAGATGAGATGAGTTCTAAATTTCATTTACTTAAATTAAAAATCTGAATTCAGATCGGTTATTGGAAAGCTTCTGAAGGGGCAGAGTGTACTTTGGTATCTGAATCAGTTTTTTAAGGTGTAAATTTTATGAAATTTAAGTACAGATCAAGTATATCTGATGAAAATTTGAAATCTGAATTGAGATATGCTGTGAGTATAAAGCATACAGTGTATTTTGGAGACTTGTATAAAAATAGAATGTTAAATATCTCAATAACCTTTTTATATTGATTATATTTGAAGTGATAGAGTTTTAGAAAATTAGATTAAATAAGATACATTATTGAAATTAACTTCACTTTTTATTAATGTATTTAACTTTTTTTTTGGAGACAGTCTCCCTGTGTTGCCTCATGTGACATTATAGTTCACTGCAACTTCAGACTTCTGGGCTTAAATGATTCTCCTGCCTCAGCTTCCCAAATAGCTAGAGCTACAGGTGTATGCCATGACACCTGGCTAAGTTTTCTATTCATAGTAGAGACGGGGTCTCTCTCTTGCTCAGGTTGGTCGTCGAACTCCTGACGTCAAGCTTCCTAAGGTGCTAGGATTACAGACATGAGCCATTTATTTAACCTTTTAAAGTTATTTACTTGGAAAACTTAAAACCACATATGTGGCTTCCATTTCTATTGAGTACTGAGTGCTGCTATAGACCAGCAGTTCTCTTCCTTGGCTGAATATCAGAAAGACTTTTATGACAGGAAAAATCCATATTTCTAGGCTTTTGGCTTATTAAATGAGACTCTATGGTGAGGGGCCTAAACTTTTTATGTTCACAAAGCTCTCTAAATCAATGATTCTCAACCTTCCTAATGCCACGACCCTTTAATACAGTTCCTCATGTTTTGGTGACCCCCAACCACAAAATTATTTTTGTTGCTACTTCATAACTGTAATTTTGCTACTGTTATGAATGTAAATATCTGATATGCAGGAGACTCCCAAAGGGGTCGCAACCCACAGGTTGAGAGCCAGTGCTCTAAATGATTCTAATTTACCATTAGTTTTGAGAAGCACTGAGAACCATTAGTTTTAAGAACTACAAATTCTCATAGTGCAGTCCCTTACAAAGCAGGACTATCTATATTCCTTTAAAATACCAGACAATTGCTTCGAGTTTGTTTCCATTTTAATTGTAAAGTTGATGGAACAGTGTAATGCCCTTTATTTTAGATTTGCTTATTGATACAATCACTACACATTTGTCTTGAACAACTTATTTAATTGCCACAATGATACAAGGAAATAGTTATATCCCTTTTGTAGCTCAGGGAACTGAAAGTCATTGTAAATTATTAATTTATCTGAGGTCAGGCCAAGGATTCAAACTCCAGATGTCCGATCTTCCTCTGTATAATGTTATACCTCTCCCACAGAAACACCTGCATGTGTGAGGTTGTGAGGAAGCCAGTTTAATGTTATTACTGATAGCAGCTAGCAATTTTTAAGTACTAGGTATTATGCTTAGCAGTTTACAAGGATCATCTCTATTAATCCCATTAATCTTTACAATAAATTAGTAAATTGGAGTTCTTTTTACTTTTTTTTTAGAGATAGGGTCTCTGCCACCCAGGCTACAATGACATGATCATAGCTCACTGCAGCCTCGAACTCCTGAGCTCATGCGATCTTCCTGTCTCTGCCTCCTGAGTAGGTGGAACTGCAGGTGCATGCAATTTTTTTAAAAATTTAGTTTTTTAAAAAAAATTATTTGTGTGTGTGTGGGGGGTTCTCACTGTATTGCTCAGGCTGGTCCTGAACTCCTGGCTTCAATTGATCCTCCTGCCTCAGCTTCCCAAAGTGTTGAGATTATAGGTGTGGGCTACTTCACCTGGCTCTTTTTTAGCATTTTATTTCTTATTATTTTATTAATCCTAACTTACAGGTGAGGAGACGAAGACTTACGGTTCAATAACTTGCTGTTATAGACTGAATTGTGTGCTCTTTCAGTTTATATGTTGAGGCCCTAACCCCCATTGCTGCCTGTATTTTGAGACAGGGGTCTTTATAACGATAATTAGGGTTAAATGAGGAGATGGAGCCCTAGTCCAGTATGCCTGGTGCTCTTAGAAGAGATGGAATTTGACTGTCGGTCTAGACAGTGTAATTACAAAGCCCACGGTCAGAACCAGTTTCTTCTCTGCCTTCCTTAGCGCCTTGGGTAGTCCTCGAGATTTGGAGTTACTGTCATGTGGATAACAGGAGCCATAGGGATGGATGTGCTACCTCAAAATACACTTGATTCTGTCTTCTCTAGAGTATAAGCTCCACATGGGCTGATTTCTTGTTCTTTTCCTTCACCACTAGTACTGTGGTGCCCAAACCAATGCCTGGTAGTATGGAATGAGTAGATGTTTAAAAAATATTTCTTGAATAAATGAAAATAAAGGAAGGCAGAGTGGCTGGCAGGCAGGAAGGACTCAGGTCCAGCCCTGAAGACTATCCGCACATCATGGCCAGGCACAGAGGGGGAGCCCACAAAGGAGAATGTGTCAAGAGGCCCCAAGTTTGGATTTGACATATTAGGTAACTGGGAGCCCTAGCAGAATTTAAAAACAAACAAGTGACAAACAATGACACACATTGCAAGTGATTCTGAAAGGCAGAGGCAAAAAAGGAAACATCTGGAGTTGGGGAGGCTGAGAGGCTGAGCAGGACAGGGGTGCAGGTCTGCCCTGGGGCAGGGGAGGAGGAAGTAGCAAGCGAACGGGCCGAGATGCTGCAAGAGAAGGAATGACTGAATGACAGACAGCACGTTAGTTATGGGCAACTGTTAGGATTAGAAAGAAGGAAAGAGTCAAAGGAGAGGCCTGACTGCTTTGCCTGGGAGATACTGAGGCCTACAGAGGCCGAGAGACTCCTTCCAAGTTACACAGCTCTCATTTCAGGAGTCTTTTAATTTTTTTCCTTATTAAGTGAATGTTCTGTCAAGAGCTACGAATCTTGGGTTGGGATTTGGTTTATACTTCCGCACTGATAAATTTTGAATTGTCAGTTCAGCCAAAGGAATATCACTCCTCAGACTTGACAGCTTCAAAAAAATGTAATTAAAAATGAAACGGGTGACAGCACATAAAACAACACATTTCCCGAAGTTGACGTATCATTTTGGTCCCCAAAGCTATTTTTAATCTGAATGTTAGAAATACATCTTTAAACTTCTGGGGGTGGGGGGTGGAGAGGGTACAAAGAGAGGCTTTTCCCAGGCTGAGGAATGAATTTAAAATCTGCTGTAGAAAAATACCACGGAGAAAAATATAGAAAGCAGCTGGCCTTCTTACCAATTTCAGAGCAGGAAAGGAATTTCAGTAGAGCATAAAAACAGCTTTCTCTCATAAAAGAAAACACAACAAGAAAAATAATCCTGGCAGTGTAGCCCTTTGCAGTTATTTTCTGTGGTGCATTAGATAGAGACCAGAGGGCTTAACATTGTTTTGATACCCTTGCAACTGGCAGATTGCCTGCCAGAGGAAGTTGGAAACGAACCGGCCAGCTTTACGCTTCCAGGTGGCACCGAAGCCACGTTTTCTGGGCTGTTGTTATCAGTCATTTAATTCCCTGCTGACTATTGAGTGGTGTTTTTAGTTCACAGGCCATTTTCAGCACCTTTCTGTTTCCTTTTTTTCGTTAGCTGCGTTAAGACCAAAAAAAAAAAAAAAAGGTAACTCAGGAAGCACTTTTGCAAATGTGAATTTAACAGCAAAGAGCGCAATTGAAAATAACAGAGCAAATAGCAATAAACGGACTTTAACTGAAGACCCAGGCCTTGGGACACAGGCCACGAGTATAATGTTAACGCAAGGGCGATTTGTAGACGGCATCATAGGAGGACTTGCTAGTAAAGGGAGGCAATTAAAAAACGTTAATTAATCTGGCATCCCAAGGGAGAGAGTAAGGAAGCAGTGTTATTTTAAAGCTTTTTATTGATGTGTTTTTTTTTTTGTATTGCTGAAAAGAGTAAAAGGGTTAAAAAAAAAAAAGGTTGGTAATTTTATATCGATTGTAAATTCAGTCGCTGTCTGTGCGTGGCCTCTTTATCACAGCTTAACATCAAACACCACATAGAATACTGAAGGAGAAAGAAAGTATTAAGCAAAGTGAACTAATTTGTAGTTGAGTCCTATGGAAGAAACAGGATCAGCAGCATTAACCTGTTTTTTCTTTTGGGGGGAACATCCGCAAACTGTAATTAAGCAATTTTCATTTGTTTCTCTATTTCTTTTGTCATCACTAAATCACTACACTTAGGGAACAGATTGACAAATTATGAAACACAGAAAATTGCTGGTTCAGTTTCAGGAGGAAATTTTCCCTCTCAAATTATGACAGATTTTGAGCTGATCGAGCCATTTTGTTTTAGATATATTAGCATAAATCTTCAGCTGAGGTTGTTACAATTCATATTCATTCCAAACATGAATATTTTAGTCCATAGATAATCATTTTTTTTTGTTTCTGCTATAGTTTAGTTGTAATTGGATAAGGAAAGAAAATGTATTTAAATATGTATGACATTTTGAATTATAATCATTAAATTTATTTTCAGCAGTGTTTTTAATGTGTAGTATTTTGTTCCAATTAATATCTTTTCTAGAATGCTCTCTCAGTGAAGTAAGATATGAGAATTTCTTAAAAGTTTGGTTTTTCTATAAATAAAAGAAGAATGTTCTTCGATCCTCTGTCTTTTCAATTTATATATTTTACATATGATATATTTTATGTGTATATATAAATTAGAGAATTGAACTTTTTAATTCAGTTAGGCAAATGGGATTTGAAACTTTTATAAAATATGAGCAGAGAACTAGTAATAGCCAAATACACTTTTAGAATGGTTATTAGCAAACTTTAAATAGCCAATGGAAACAACATCAAGTGAGTGCGCACTTGTTTTATATGCACTTGTCTTTGACTTCATTTATTATTTTTACTCATGTTGTTAGATAAGTCATTATTTTAAGGAAAAGGACAAATGGTTCCACTTGAAACTGAGGTGGTCCTAAGATTGTGTCCTCTGGAATTCAGGTGATTGGGCACATATTTAAATCTGAATGGTTTTAGCAAAATGTTCTTTCAGCCGTGGAACGATAATATTTTCTTTGAAATGGTCAGCTAAACCCAAAGGGATACAAACAGGAAACTTTGTTTTAACCAAACACATCTTCCTTTTATGAACGTCAAACCACAATCTGTCTACTGTGTGACTTTCAGGTTTTTTTTTTTTTTTCATGGTAGAGGAGATAGATTTACGTATGCCAGTCAACTCACTCTTGTACTCTTTGTGAGGAATCCTTATGCCATTTTCATATGTTTTCTGGATTTAGCTTGTCTTTTGTGTTAAGATTTTGTAGTCTTCTTTTTATTAGAAAAAGGGGTTATAGCCAGTCATCTAATTCTGGATATTGTGTTCAATCCCTACCTATAGGGTCAGTCCGGCTCTTCCTAGTGTTGAGGCCTTTTCAGTATTGGGTATACCTGCTGTGTGTTAAACATCGACTAGAATCTTGGAATACTGGGTTAAGGAAGCAGAGTCCCTGCCCTAGAAGAATTCATCCGCCAATATGTCATCTGTATTTATTGCTGTCTGCTTCTATGGGGCGGTGTCATTCTCCAGGGCTCTACACGTGTGAGGCAGAATAGCAGCCTGCATGTTTATAGAGTGTATCGTTCGAGGTCGATTGGTAAGGCGGTATTAACTACCCTTTGCATAGTGCTGATAAAATAATGTGCAGAAAACCAATTTGCCTTTGGTTTTAAGGTCCCAGTTTTAGATTGAATATACATTCTATGATGTAAGAAAAGAGCAATAAAAATGACTAGAACAGCGAATTTTCAGACATTCTTCTGCTTTATATTACTTCAAACTTTTTTTTTTCTTTTTAAAATGAGGGCCGTCCTAGAATTCCTTGAAAACAAGAGAGAACATGAAAGACTTATATAATTTTAAGTTTGCTTTTGAGTTGCTCTAACGCCTTATGCCAGTGTTTTGAGTCTTATATTATTACAACTGTGTTCAGAAGATGTTCTACTTCAGAAAGTTTGAAAACTCCTACGAAGTATTTATTTATAAATGAGAGGGAAAAATTACTTCCTTTAATGCTGTCCAACCCAGGTGAATTAAAGTGGTTGTCTTTAGTGGATGCGATTTTTGTGCAGGTGGGCAAAAGGGCATCATCTCAGGGTGAAGGAAAGTCTTTTAGGTTGGAGAGATTTAGTTCTATGAAGATTTTACTGCCTTTATAGTTCCCATTATGTTGTGGGCAGGGCCAGGGTAATGGGATTCTTTGAGTTCGGAAGGCCTGGGTTCTACTTCAAGCATACAATGATTTCTCGAGACCGCAGGCCTATTGCTTACTCTCTGAATCTATAAACCAGGTGTACTTCTGCCTGTTTAGTTATGTCTCATGTGGTTGTGTGTAAAGTAGATGAAAATACTCAAGAAGGTACTTGGCAAGTTTTAAAGACTTTATCAAATATAAAGTTTTATAATTTGAGGGACTATTTATGGTGTGAAAGAGAAATATCAAAGTTTAATAAGAATTCTTGAATCTAAACATAAAATATGTAAAACATTGTCTATAGTATGAGTTGTTCATATCTTATTCCTAGAAGTGGTTAAAACCAGCTGTGTAGCTGTATAGCACATATTGTACAGTGTACACCCTACGTGGCAAATGTGTGTGAGACTCTACGTGTTAGCTCAGGGAATAATCCTACACTGGCCTCTGGTGGATGCTCTAAAGACTGGGTCTGCACACATTTAGCACACAAAAGTATTCATGTATTTTGACAAAGACAAGGTATTAGCTTCTTCTTTTTAATTATCAAATTTGACATTCTATTTTCTGGAATCTTTGCTTGGGAATTTTATGTTTTATATATGTATGTAAAATCACCTGGAAGATGCTTATTAAAAGGCAGAGTCCTACAGAACGGTCCCCGATATTCAGTAGTTCTTGTGTGTAGCCCAGGAACCTTGACTTTCAGACTAGCTTTGAATATTTAATCTCTACGCCCCATATGAGCTCAAGAAAGAGTTTAGGGAGATAACATGAATTCTTCTCTCATTTTTACAAATATTGCATTTTTCTAGGAACAAGGTATATAACTTTTATGAAACTGTGACACCCCCGCCCTACTCAAATTATAAGATCAATTATTTTACTTTAAATGTGACTTTTTACTTAATGCCACCATTTTATATTATTTCAAAGTCATTTTGACAGTGAAAAAGTGTGATAGGTTATAGGAATAATTGATCTTGCTGATCTCTGATACATACAGAGGCTAGGATACAGTAGCTTACAGAGTTTTAGGGGGGCTTTGGTTCAGCATGCATTTTGTCCCAAGTCTGAAGGACTACAGTGCATGCATCTATGGACCAAAGCTACTGCCTCACAGGGAACTGTCCAGGGAAATGTCCTTGCTCTGTCTTCTGTTCCCAGAAGAATTGAGTTCTCTGTAAGCACCTTGCCATTAGCAGGTGTGCTGAGGAGACCACACAGGCTGTAGAGGCATCTTGTTCTAGGAAATGCCACTCCAATAATTTTGCTGCTTCTGATACCTTTTCTGTCCTGTATTTCATATGTGAAGGTACTTGGTAAGTTTTAAATCCTCACACAAGAGTAGTTTTATGATTAGGTTAGCTGTGATTTAAAAGAGGGACATCAAAGTTAGATATTAAGGAATTTTGACCTATAATGTAATATATATCTATATTATATATTTTTTATCTATCATTTTCAAGAAAGACCTTTTAAGAAGGAAGACGTACAGGTACTCTCTCTACATTGAGGATTAGTAGGAGCTTGCTTGAAAAAAATGCTTTTTATCTCTACAAATAAAAGCTTGTTTTTTTTTAATGTTTTTATTCATGATAGTAAAATTAGAAAATATTCAGAGCAAGCAGCAAACACACACGTAGAGCAAAACAAAAATCATGCTATTTATATAGCAGTAGAATTTTTAGCTACTCAGTGGCCAGCCAGAATAAAGATTACATTTCCAGTCTCCCTTATAGCTGGGTATGACCATTTGACTAATTTTGTGCCAGTGGTATGTGAGGGGAACTGATATGTGCAACTCATATCCTGAAGGCAGGTCCCCTGTCTTCTTTTTATTCCTTTCTTCTTGACTGGAAGTTGTCGGTGGTTAGAGTAAACTCCCTTAGACCCAGACACGGAAGCCATGTAGTTAGGATGGCAGAGCATCCCACCAGGCTGGATCCTTGGATCATCTCATGGAACGGAGCCTACCCACCTGTCCTTACCTGCTATATAAGAGAGAAATGAAATTCCTGTTTCAGCTGCTCTATTTTTGGTGCTTCCTGAGTGTAGTAGCTTAAACTAGCCTCAACTAATTGCAGAGAGGTGATGTAGATGCCTTCTTCTTCCCTTTCTTCATCCTCTTGCTTGGAACAAGAATGCAGTGGTGGTCCGTGCTGGACCATGTAGAGAAGGATGGTCCCCTGGGGTGGCACGAAGATAGGACGAGCCTAAACAATTATATTAGCCTTGGCTTATCTACATCTCTACTGTTGATTGAGAGAGAAATAATCTTCCATCTGGTTTAAGCCATTGTTACCGTAGGTGTCTCTTTCATGTGGGCCAGTGGTTCTCAACCTTCTTAATGCTGTGACCCTTTAATACACTTCCTGTGGGTCGCGACCCACAGGTTGAGAACCGCTGATGTACGCAAACCTAGCTTAACCTTACTTAATTAACTAAGTAACGAAATAATTACGAATCATTTTAGGGGTAAACCATGAGTGTATACATCCTTTCCGAATTTTTCTGTTTATGTGTGTATGTGTGTGTATATATATATATACACACACAATTATTAGTTAAGAACATGGGGAATTGTTGGCAACCAGAATTTGAATTTGAGCTCAGCTATTGTCTAATGAAGTGGTCTTGGGAAAGTTATTTAATGCCTCTGACCTTAAGTTTTATAATTTATAAAATGGATATACACAGCATTTATCTCATCAACTTATTAGAATTAAGTAAGTGCATACAGCTAAAACATGTACATGTATTTATTTACTTATATTCGTAGTACCAGAATTATAGTAAGGGCTCAACATAATATTTTCATTTATTTATATATTAAGCATATTTAGTATAATTAATTGTATAAAAAGGGGATCATACTATGCATACTCTTTTTTTAACTTACTTTTTCACATAATATTGTATTATGAACATCTCTTCCTGGCACTAAATATTATTACTTAACAGTGTCTTTGATGCCTGCATAGTATTCAATTGTGTGTATAGGCCACAATTTGTTTAAATCATTCTCTTTTTGTTGGACATTTGAATTCTAATGGATTCAAATTAACAATGTGGCTGTTATGAATGATACTACATTGCATACACCCTCATTCATTCAATAAATGTTTATTGAATGCCTACTGTGTGCTAAGTGTTATTCACAGAAGTGAACAAAATACACAAGGATCATTGCCTTCAGGGAATTTGCATCCTAGAAGGAGGAAACAGAAAATAAATGTAATGACTAAGAAAAATATGTGTTAGAAGATAGTAATTGCTTTGAAACGAAAAAAAGAAAACACAAGAGCAGAGTAGGGGGTTGTGAATGCTGATTAGGGTTGCACTTTATATGCAGTGATCTGGTTAGGCCTCCTTGGGAATGTAAAATTTGAATGAAGGTTGGAAGGAAGTGAGGGAGTTAAGTCAACTGAGGTGAGTGGATTGCTTGAGCTTAGGAGTTTGAGACCATCATGAGCAAGAGGGAGACCCTGTCTTTAAAAAAAAAATAGCTGGGCCTTGGGGTGGATGCCTAGTAGTTCTAGCTACTCAGGAGGCTGAGGCAAGAGGATCGCTTGAGCCCAAGGGTTTGAGGTTGCTGTGAGTTATGCCAAGGTACTCCACCAAGGGTGACAAAATGAGACTCTGTCTCAAAAAAAAAAAGTCTGCTGATGTTTGAGGTGCAGGGGGCAGCCAATGCAGAGGCCAGGTTATAGTAGCACCTGGGCTGTTTGAGGAGCAGTGAGGAGCCCAGGGTGGTTAGCGTACCATGAGCACGGTGAGAGGAGCAGAATGAGAGGTCACAGGGCATGGAAGTGGGGAAGGACCAGGCATGGATAGCCTTCTAGATTCTTGTAAAGACTTTGGCCTTTCTTTTCAATTTATTTTTGACAGTGACATTTTTGTACCCTTTGAAAACATTTTTTCATGTAGAAATGCTGGTTCAAAGATATGCAAAAATTGCCTTGATTAAGTAAAGATTTTCAAGGGAATAGATTAGACATTCTTGGCTTTGTAGTGAAATTTTTCTCTACATACTTAAAAATTTCTTTTAAATAAATTCTTAGACATGGAAATGCTGGTTGAAAGATAGGTAAAATGTTATACATACGAGTAAGTACATGTTTTAAGGGAATAGATTATATGCTTCTTATAGGCAAAGGCCATCTAACTTTCTTAACTTTTCTTCTTGTTTTACAGTTTAGTAGAATGACAAGCACATAGTGAACACTTGGTGTAGAACTTGCTGGTTGAAGGGTTGAGTATCAGTTTCCCTTCCATTCTTAACTGTCACCTGTCCTTTGGAGTGGAGAATGAGTGTTTTATCTTACAGGAACTGCCCCTAAGTTCCTGATCATGAGATCCCTGCTCTTCTTAATTTTATATTTTTAGTGGGAAAGGATAGGCAATTAACAATTTAGAAATGTAATTTCAGCTGATTTCTTACAAATTTGAAGAAAACAGAGCCACTTGATAGAAAATGGCCCAATTCTGTGACAATACAGAGGACACGAGGTGATTAGAGACTTGTAGGCTCAATGAACATGTGTGTGCCTCCCATTGTCTGTGTATGGAGAGAAGATGAAATTCTGTAATTATCCTGCAGTTTGATTTCATTGTTGGGGCATTGCATGGAATCAAATTGTGGTGATGGTCTATGGATCAAACTCAATTAAGGGGGTACAAAATGTGAAAAAATATCCAACTTCATCACTGGTGAATGGAAGAATAAAATGTGGTACTAGTTATATAGTGGAATATTATTTGACAATGAGGAGAAGGAAAGTATTAATACATATCACAGCATAAATCGACTTTGGTAATGTTACCAGGCCGCAAAGACCACGTATCATATGATTCATTTATTATATGGAATGTCTAGAAAAGAGAAACTTATAGCAAGAAAAAGTAGTTGGCCGGTGGTTGAGGTAGGAAGGAGGAGTGATTACAAACAGGTACCAGGCACCTTTCTAGGGGAATGAAATGATCTAAAAATTGAATTGTGGTGTTAATAAATTCTGTGTATTTGCTAAAAACCATTGAATCGCACACTTAAAATCAGTGAATTTTATGGTTTGTAAACTATACCTCAATAAAGCTATGCAGACATGGGGTAATGCTCATGGATACTTACATCCTTTTCCTGGCTTCTTCACTAGATGAGCACGTGTCCTTGTGACTCTGGGTTTGGCTCAAGATGTGGTGGGTACTACTTGTCAGTCAGTATTTCCTATTAAGAAAATAAATCAATTGTGCATAGACTTGTACATTTAGAGTAGAAAAGGACGGTGTGCAAAAACAACGGATTCTACCTTGTGTAAACACCGTCACTAGCAGCTGTCGCCCTGTGAGTTCTGGGGCTGTAGAAGGCGATGCTCAAACATGCTGCATTTGCTCCCACTTTTGTGGCCTTGACGAAATCAGTCGGGTAGGGAAGCTTATTTTATGGGGTGGCCTTTCTGCGCCAAACTGTAATCCCCTTGACAGTTTGCCAAGAAAGAGATAATGCTGTATTGTCTGCTTCTACCATCACAGAGATCGTATAAGAAAAAAGTTATCTAGGGCATGCCAAATTCAAAGAATGGTACAAATTTCAGTGGAAAGACAAGGCGTATATTCTGTGATACCTAGAAGGAAGAAACATAAACAGATTGCAGATTGCGTCTTCATTTCTGTTGCAGAAACAAAAAGAACTCACCTGTGAGCTCTTTATTCTTCTGTTCTGTATCTCTTCTATTCTTACCGCCCTCATGATAGCTGAGGCTCTCTGCATCTCGCCTGGATTATTACAATAGCTCCGTATTTTTGCCTCTAGTACCTGAACCACTCTGCTCCATTCTATCCATTTCCTCTTCTTAGAGCACAGATCTGATTATGTCTCTGCAAGACCTAGGTCAAGTACAGAGTTTTTGTCATGTCCTTCAAATTTCCTAAATATGTGCTCTGATTTTCATGATATATTGGTGATTCTTCCTCAGGCCTGTCCGTGTTTTCCCACCTTGGGGGCTTTGCTCATGAAGTTTTTTCCTTTGTGGAATAACCTCTTCATAATGGTCACCTGTTGAAACTGTAGTTGTTTTTCAAAGCCCAGCTCAGAAGGCCCCATCCTCTGGCAGCTTTTTGTGATCCTCCCAAACTGGTGGTGATTTTACCATTCTCTGACTTTGTACCTCCCTTACATCATCTGCCGTAGATGCCTTCTCTTTTGGGGGTTTGCATACACAGCTTCATTTCCTAGTCTGTTTACTCTGAAAGGGAAGCGACCTGGTGCTTTCCCATCTTGGTCACTCTGTATGTAGTTGATGCCCAGAATATAACTTCTGGATCAAATGAGCTCTATAACTCAACTCTCACAAAGATTTTCTTCCTGAAAATAAACTTTGGGCAACTTTACACTTACCTGAAAATAAACTTTGGGCAACTTTACACTTACCTGAAAATAAACTTTGAGCAACTTTACACTTACCTGAAAATAAACTTTGAGCAAGTTTATACTCTGTTCACATTTCTTTCTCTGTAAGTGTCTAACACTGGATATTTCAAAAATTTCAGCTTACTGTTATTATGTCTCTTATCTACGGCTTTAACACACATTTTTCCAGGCCAGGGTTGTGCATTTGTGCCTTGGCAGGTTGATGACTATGACTGTGAATAATGAGTCAATTATCACCCAGCCTCAGGGAAAGTACAATTATTCCTGACTGGCCAGGCCGAGGTAATCCTCTCTTCCCTATGCCCTTTCAAATGAAGAACATCAAACAGTTGGAATTCAGAGCACTGCAAAGGGAATTTAGACAAAACATTTGTCTGCTGAATTTAGCTTCTTTGGACTTATTCTGATTTATGATTGATTGGTTTTTAAATTGCTTATTTAGTCCTAATGACTATTGCTTCAGGGGAGGCTGGATACCAAGAAGCATGTGAGCAAAAAGCAGTGGAGTGAAGTAGTTCGGCTGGACAAATCAGGAGCAGATATTATTGTCCAGAGAAACATTGCTCTAGGCAAGGAGTATAATATGAAAATCACACCCTGACTTTGAAAGTACCCACCCTTGTTATAAGCATGATTGCTTATCCCCTATTCTCTTTGCAGAAGGCTTTTTGCAGTTGCCCAGTGCTGCATAGAATTTTCCCCCCGTGAATTTTTCTTTCCTTCTAGCTGTATATACAATATTTTGTCATGATGAGGAACATGATCTTGATTTATATTGCTACTGACTGTCGTGCAAAAGAACAGACACTCCGAGGCTGCTGGCAGGATTTGGTCGTGAATTCTGATGTTGGTTATGCTGATTTGAGAAAATGCTACTGCAGGTGTGGTAATGCTTCTCAGCGTGTGGACACTGGTCTGGCTTTTGTGTGCATGGATTTGAATTTTTAAAAAAGTTTCCTTCAAAATGGAGTTTTCTGAAAATGATCATTTTTATCTGGAAGATACATAATCAGTATGTGATTAGCATCAAATTTATCAAGGCATTAAAATTTTCGATCTTTTCAAGGAGTATAACCTTTTCCTTTGGACTGAAATTAGACACTGTGGGTGTAGTGGGAGCCTTGTAAGGGAGATCTGTTGGAAGGTTATCTGTTTGGTATCAAAAGGAAATTGAAATTCTATTGCTTCAGAATAATGAAACCTCTAAAAAAAACCTTTAGAAAAAAACTTTTGTCTCATCTGCATTGAAGTTTTGACTCAGAAATGCCCAAAGAAATGCTCTTTCAGGTCTCAATAACCGACTTGTTCTCTGAAATATTGCTGTTGGATTTCTAAACTGTATTACGTCTGACACTTATTTCAAAGCAAGAAACATTAGGGATAAGATGAAAGGGTGGAAAAGGACTCTGATGAAAAACAGAAACAGAAGGAGATGAGACGAACACTGGGGTGGCACGTTTGGATTGCCACCAGGATAACTCTGGGAAGTAGCATCTGGCTCGCTAATCAGGCTTTCAGCTACTCGGAGTCTGGGCTGTGCCAACATCTGCCATTTTGACATTATCATATTGAAAAAGAACTTTTTTCCTATCTCATTGTGCCAAGAGATTTATTATTTGCTGAGCTTTTTTTTAAATGATAAAACCCTTTAGAAGGAGCACTATCTGGGTCTTTGGGGGGATACTGTGTCTTGTATTCTTAGGAAACTAATTTCGAAGCTTAGAAAGGAGTGTTATACTGTAGGTTTAGGCAGAGAGAGAAAAATAAGTTCTTTTCTGCATCGTCTGGTGTTTTAAAAGTGAAAACTTTATGTTTAAAAAGGAGAAATTTTAAAAGCTTAGACAAGAACTTCGATCTGAGATTCCTAGTTCAGTGTCAGAAGCTGGGACTTCACTATATTTTGTTCTTTATTTCAAATTTTTTTTTTTTTTAGGATAAAGGCGCTCTCTGTTGGCCAAGTTAGAGTGCAGTGGTGTCAACAGAGCTCATAGCAACCTCAAACTTCCAGCTCAGGTGACCCTTCTGCCTCAGCCTCCCAAGTAGCTGGGACTACAGGTGTGCTCTACCACACCTAGCTAATTTTTTTAATTTTTATTTTTTTTTTGGTAGTGACAAGGTCTGTCTATGTTATTCAGGCTGGTCTCACACTCCTGGGCTCAAGTGATCTTCCCATTTCAGCCTTCCTTAGTGCTGGGATTATACGTGTGAACCACGGCACTCGGCCTGGTCTTTATTTCAAAGGTGCTTCATCTGGTTACCTGTTAGATAACCTGGCTGTTTTACTAGAAGTGGTAGAGTGATTATGAGAACAAACAGAATTTGTTCCTTTGTAACATCTGTTATTTTTAGATGTTGCTGTGCTTTTCAAGTATTTAAGTCAATAGACTATTACCATAGTGTTGTGCTGGGTGCATAGTGTTGTCTTAGTAAATACTAGATTTAGATTGTGAGGTGAACTGGAACTATTCCTCCCTTTATTAGAGCAGTGCACTGAGGAATGGAAGTAGCCACAGGATATATTCTTTGCTTCTGACTTTAAGGAAGTGTGAGGAACCCTTTCATCCCTGAGTTAGCTCCTCCTGTTTCCCAGCATCTCCGTGCCTACTTTGCTCTGTCTTTGACCACCATTTAATGTTGCTCTGGGACTGACTTAGGACATCTTCGTGGCTGTCAAAGGGGCACAAGTTGGGGAGACTAAGTCCTAAGGCGATTTCTTCCTCACTTATCTGATCCTTTATACTTCTGGTTACCCCAGCAGTGTTCTCAGTAACCCTTTCCACACTTTGCTCAGCGCTCCAGCCCCTCCACCCACAGCAGCCAAGGCTAACGCTCACACCAGAGCTTCTAGGGATTTGTCGTGGCAAAGAGCAGGTGCCTCCTGTCCCAGTGGTAGCTAGTTAGGAGTCACTGGTGCTGGTACGGAAGGTCAACTCGGGGTGTGTTATTTATGGGTATGACCTTTTTAAAAGAGAAAGTGATACAGTCAATATTTGTGTTTTCCATCTTTGGTTAACTAATGATGTACTGTAGACTAGGTTACCTTATCTCTGTTCCCCAATAGTATTTCTCTGTTAATGTCCCCCAAACGTCCTTACAAGTCTTAATTCTACCAATTCTCAGGGTATTCAGAGACAAACAGGGAATTCCAACTGAGCTTAGACGAGGCCATGATCATTACAAACGGACTCTCCCCAAGTTTGATGCTGTGCAGCTGACATGGCGCTGTGCTGGGTCAGGCTATCTCACGACCTCTTCAGGCAGAGACCTGCCTAAGGAGCTCACAGATAAATAACTCCTGCATCTCTGTGGGGTAGAGCCTGGTAAGGCAATGGAACAGGATTCCCCTACCTGACATTGGCTTGATTTCTGCTTTTTAACTTCTTTTGAATGTCTTTATCACTCTTCTGGTGGTCACTGATAAAGATTCCTGTATTAGCCATTGTCATTAGACCTAGCCAGTTGCGGTTTTGGAAGGTACCCGGTACGCTTGGTTCTTCTTTCACAATTGTAAGCTTTTCCTCCTTTGCCTCCCTTCTGGGATTTATCTTTTTCTATTTTCTGCTTTTTCTTTTCTTATTCTCTAAGGACTTCCGCTTCCTTTGTTTATTACTCCAGGTAGCAAAGCACAGTGGTTAGGAGGATAAGAGTCAGAAGGCCCTGGTTCAGATCCCCACTCTGCTGTTTACCATCTGTATAACCTCAAACAAGTTATTTAATCTCTCTGTGAGCCTGGGTTTCCTAATGTGTAAAGTGGGGACAGTACCAGTACCTGCCTGGAGGAATATTATTGTGCAGCTTAGATGAGTCATAAGTTGCTCACAAAAGAGTGCCTGCCACTCAATGAATGTTAACCCTTATTATTAATTCTAATATTACTATTAATATTAAAAACAATTATATGGTTTAATATGGGTGAATATTAGAAAAGTTAAAATTATGAAAGTAGAATTAGATTGATATAACAATGAAATGATTGTACGAAAGGTTGTGTGATCCGGATCAGGTATGCAGGAGAATGGGAGGGGACATGAGACTCTAAAAAGAGCACACTATACAGGGGACTTCATGAGACGGCTTGGCATGAACATCAAAGGACTTCAGGAAAAGGTCCACAATGGCCTGGCTGACGTCAGAAAGGACCCCAGAGGAAAGGTCCACAAGAGCCTGGCTGGGGGCCTGAAAGGGCTTGAGAAGCCATTTGAAGACCACATATACAGCTGATTCATTGAACAAAAAAAGTTTGTTCTCATGGGTGTGAGGTTAAGAGATTCAGCGTTATTCCTCCCAGCTCCTAAAGATGAGTAAGGCCTCAACTAATCTGCCCCACAGGAAACAAAGGATTAACCAGGTGACATCCAACTCCAAATTCCATGCTCCCTTTTCCTTTATTTTCTATAATCCTGTTTATGATTGATAAATACCTTAAGAATTAAAAGTAATGAAAATAGGTAAAGGGTTATTGGATGAATAATCCAAAATTAAGGCAAAAAACCCACAAAGATGATGTATGTTGTTCTTGTTACAAGCACCCATTAACTAATCAAGAGAAATAATAAAGACTGAGTGCCTCCAGAGTTCAAGGGCTTCCCTGTCTCTCACACAAAGGGCATCAACCTCCCGGGCCCACTATATAAAGACCACTCTGTTTCTATTGTCTTTCTTTATTTTCCTCATTCCCTCCTCACCACCCAACATTAGAGACACTCACGTTCGTGCGGGGGCTGACTCCCTACAGTTTAGGGCATTACCTCAGCATAATGAATGATCAGATGTTTACCTTTAGCTATGATCTCTCTCCCACATTTTAGCCTCCCACATTTGAAGCTGTCTTTAGGTCACTTTACTGGCACCTCACATGAAACATGGCCAAAGCTAGATTCGTATCCCTTTTCAAACTTATTTCCTTTGTTTTCTCCACGTTTCTTTTTTTTTTTTTTAATTTCAGGTTAAAATGAGGGTACCAATAACTAGATTATGATATTTGCATATGTTAGGTAGAGTCCCTCTTGTAGTTGTGTCCCACACCCAAAAGGTGTGCCAGTACCCTCGTATTGCGTTCCTTAAGTGGGAGCACACCAATCCCCTCCCCTCTCTTCCTCCCCTTTCTCCCCTCCCTCCTTTCCCTATATCCCCCCTCCCCAACTTGAATTGAATTGAGTTTTTCTCTCATGTGGGTGTGTATTAGATCATCTACTGGCTTCATATTAGTATTGAGTGCATTATGATATCATAATTTTCTCAGTCCATTAATTTAGGATTAATCTTAGACATTTTCCTTAACTTAAGGAGATAATCATGAATGTACATGGATTTAGTACAAAGGTATTTTTTGTTTACGATTTTAAACAGTTAAATAACTGGTTAAATAACTTTTATATATATTTAATGGAATTCTCTATAACTATTAAAATTACACAAAAGAATATTTAATGACATGAAAAGAGATATTGCTGGCATGGTGAGTTATGATATATGCAATACGATTCTGTTCTCATTTTGAGACGTTCATGGATATATAAAAAAATTAGATAACCACTGAAAAAATTTTGTTGCAGCTTTTGTGGCATGTAGGATTATAACTTATTTTCATATTTTACTTTTTTTCTTGTAAATTCTCTAAAATCTTTCATACATTGCTTCCGTAAAAAGAAAAGCTTAAATTTAGAAAAAAATTGGATAGGTAATGTATAAGGACTCTTCCATATACTGTATTTTATTGACCTTTTAACAGTGACCATGAACAATGCTAGATAGATAGTAGGCACTCAATAAATATTTACTGATATTGAATGAAACAGTAGAAAGATATCTTATAGAAAGATAACTGAAACAGAGGCCTGGCGAGGGGCCTGAAAGGGCCTGAAACAGTTATCTTTCTATGCATTTTTAATTGTGACTTTTTAAAGGCAAAAGTGCTTACTACCTCAAGCATTCAGTTGGCAAAATTCTTTCAAAAGTATTCTTTTTTGTTTGAAGAAAGTTTCTCAGTAAACACAAAGTAAACCAGACTGGGTGTGGTGGATATTTTCTAATACTATATAACTTACTATTTTAGAGGATGATGTGACCAAAAGTGGAGCATTCGGAACTGATTCTTCAGAAAAAATATTTACCTCAACAAAATCTACTCATAAAAACGAACCAAATGACCACCATTTTAGAAATGAAACTATCTTTCTTCATACTTCATCACAATGTTCAGAAGAAGAACAGGTAATACCATAGCACATTTATGGAAACAATTTGAAGATAAAAGCATTCTTTATGAATAAAAAAAGAGAGAGAGACTACAAGAAATATTAGACAGTTACTGGAACTATAACTGCTCATTCTAGAAGGAATGCCATTGGGGCATTTCATTGAAAATCAGTACATTTCATGATTTTAACAGCTCTTGTTTATGATGGTAACTGATTATCCTCAGTTTTCATTAAAAAGCTCTTAAGAATCTCCCATCTATAAATTCTTGAAATTATTTATATGTTTTAGTTTCTGTTTGGAACAGAAGTGTTCCTTTTTCATAATTCTCTGTGTAAAATGGGACATTGTTTCATCTGTCCAGGTTCCACCTCTTTCAATCTTAAAAGTTTCTGTTATTATAAGATTTTTATAAGATTTGGTCAACAAATGTTGGATGTTCTTTTTCTAATCTTTAAGACTTTATAGACCCTGTTTACATTCTCCTCAGCAGTGTTTTTAATTAACAAAGACTGGTAGTGGAAGCTTTTCTACTTTGTAAGCCAGTTGAATTTCTAGTTTCTGATTCATCTTATTTTCCCTGTATTATCGTGGACAGAATTATATAAGAGACTAAGGTTTTATACAGGGAAATAAAAATCTGTATGTTAGAAATATATTTATGTATAGCATATGCCTATAATTATTTATTTCTGGAACTTTCTTCCAGTGAGATTATTGTGATTTTCCTTTTTCTAGAAGAGTTGCTTTTTAATGGCAATTATTGGCCCTTGAGATTATATCATATATTGAGTCTTTGATCAGCATGTGAGAGGCAAAGAATTGTTGAACAGCATTGTTTTTTGTTAACTTGAAAATTTTGTATTCGCATTCTCTGATTTGTTCATCAGAGGTTCAGTGGGTGGGATAGCAGGAGGAGCGTGTCCCTGTTTCATACCTGAGAAGGCTGGGGTTAAGGAATCGACTCTTGGTTAAAAATGCTATGGCTGCGTCTGGAGGAAGAAGTCCAAGGCAGAGCTCCTGAAACTATTCCTTGACCCGTGCCGTGGACTAGGGAATCTGGTCTATCATGCATAGCTAATCAACAAAAAATGGAAAAGGAGTTTTATCATCTCAAGGGCTACAGAATCAGCTCCTTTATTTTCTGTCATTTCATTTTTCCATCAATATGTCCTCCCTGTATTTTCAGATAGTGGTGGATGAAGGTCAAAGAGTTGGTAGTTTCTTACAAGGTGATCTGAATCGGGCAGGAAAAGTGAAGGTAAGGCATGATTCAATTTTCATTCAGAGCAAAACACACACACACACACAAACAAAGAAAAAAACATAGGTCTCATTTGCTGTCCTTTACATAAAGTTGGAGACTTCAGCAGATTTTGTCCTTATAAGTTTTTCTTTTCATTCTTTTCTTTTTTTAAGTTGTTGTCTGACTATCTTAAACCCTCGTTGGTTGGCTGGTTGCTGGTCTTCTTTTCCTCAAAGCTTAACCATGGAAGGAGGGCTTTGATGTAGAACAATGACTCCAGCCCCCTTAAACATCATTGTTAAGAAAAACAACAATACAATATTAATATAACAGATTCTTAAATTTTAGAACTGAAATCATGTGGAAGATAAATTTGTGCTGTCACTTGGATGCTAAGTATCAATAATAACCACAGTTACTCATGAGCAACGGAAATACCATTTAAAATTCCCGTATAATAGCCATTGCCCAGGGGTGGGGAGAAAGACCAGCCTCTCCTTTGAATTCCAATTATAAAATCTAAATTTGTAATTTTAAGGTGTTTTGTTACGTTTGTGTTTAGGTCATGAGCCTAAAAGGCGTTGCAAACTTGTGTCTTTATTGGGTCTCATTTATGCCAGTGGTGAGATCATTTTCTTATTTATACTCTTTGATGTTCACTTGAGATGAATTAGTTCATGTCTGAAATATACCATTTTGTTAATCTAAAATGTCTCATCGTCAGTTTGCGGTGGAATGCAGTATTCCATGTGGAAATAGTTTTTCATTGAAATGCTGCTACTGTACCTGTAAAGGTCATTTGCTCTGCTTTTTACCTTTGAAGTAATTTTTGGTTTTATTTGTTGGAAGAGAGAATACTTGATTTTTTTGCCCTGCTCACCTCTCTTGTGATTTTGTTTTGAACGAACCTTTCTTTCTCTCTGGCTGGCTGTAGTTTCTTCTCTCCGGCTCTGCTGAATGCTGTAAGAAAGCACACTATTACAATCATAGCCATACTGCCACCACTGTTTGCTTGAGAAGCAAAAGTAATAAAATGAAAACAAAACCCAGAAACTCCGTTTTGGAGTGCCATAGTGGTGATGTACATTCTGGGATAGAATCTGGAACAAAGTCCCTTTTCAAAAACTGCGGGAGCGCTTTCAGTAAAGAGGTCTGACTATTGTGCTTACAAACTCCAGGTCAACTTCCAAATTAACTGCTTCTTTCAGATGACTCTGGGACAGCACAGTGAACACGCAGTCCTCGAGCTGGGACTTAGGAGTTAATGTGAAAAGTGGATTCAGCTGCTCAATTGAGCGTTGTGGATGTGGAATCATTGGATTTTTTTCCTTAGTCCTAATATGCATAAAATGTTTTTTATCCTTTCCTAGGTAGACAATTTTCTAGACTTAGAAGATTGGGACATGGATGAAGAGATTCAGTCCCAAATGAGCAAGGGTATGTTTTCCATTTCCTTTCCACACTGCTTGACTTCTTTCTAGAAACTGCAAATAAGGCTTTAGACAGCTTTCCTTTTTATAGCCATCCTTACCTCTGCCTTTTGAGATAGGAAAAACTAAATTGTGAGCTTTCTTTTTCACTAACATACCCACTACTAATTACTAACAAAGATTTCAGCTGAAAGGTCAGAGCTTCTTGAAGATTGTAAAACCTTTAGACTTAAATAAGTCCTCCCTCCAATTTACCAAATGATTGATTCTTAGATAATTATCTCAAATAGAACCATTATAAAGTCAAATTCTTATTTCTTAGAAGTGCAGTCTTATAAATTGAGGTGGTTTTCAAGAGACACACAAAATATCAATTGATCATAAAAACTCTAAGAATATTGCAATTGATCACAAAAATAAACAGATTTTTGCCTTTAAAAATATTCATTAAATATGTAAATTAAACACATTAATACCAAACATATGTTGTCCGTGTTTTTTTCTGGGGCATTTTTCCACATGGGCTGCGCTGGAAGAGGCTTAATGCTAGTCCATGGATGTTTATATAGAAGACGACTTTTTCCTTCCTTGGTTAACATTTCTGTGCAAGTGTAAGTTCTTTGTTGCTCATAGGACCTTTGAAAAAGTTTCAAAATTAGAGTTTCGTTTTTAGAAAACTCTCATTCCTGATTTAATATGTTAGAATATCTCAAAATCAGTGTTAAATTTTAAAGCAGAGGCAATTTCCAAAGGAGTTTGACTGGTGACGATCAGCTATTGCTTACAGCCGTTAGGTAGTCATGAACATGAACTATGGTCATTATTGATGTGGGAGGATGGCTTATTTATAATGAGACAGATATTAAAGTGACCAGGGGTAGCTGGTTGGGGATGGTGACAATCTGTATGTTGGTTGCATAAGCCCCTGCTCTTTCTTTGGCTCCTTGAATTTGAGAGGCTTTGGTAATTGGAAGCAATTATCCTTTTTATCCTGCTTCCAAACATCACAGTACTTCACGAAAGAATTGCTTTTCAGACACACTATTAACCAGTAGACTTTGCAGATTCTTTAGTTACTTATTTGGTTTAAATGAGATCCGAGTTCTAAAGGAATCACATCCTCCAGGGACAGGTTCTCCAACTTTAATATCCTAAGTGGCTCTGAATTTCTATAATAAGAGCAGCATAGGGGCTCCAACTGGATTAGAAGAGAGAGCTAAGGACTTATCAGGAAGCTGCATTTGTAGAGCAAACACACTGTCTCTGGTTTTGGGTGATTTGGGGAGGGATGCTTCTCAAAAATGCAGATTCCTGAGTCCTGCTCCGAAGAGAGACTCTAATTCAGAAGATTTGGTGGCATCTAGTGCCCTGCATGCCAACCAGCACCCCAGGTGATCCTGACACAGTTCATGGGAGGACGACATGTGGTGACAAATGGTTCTAGTCTGCATATAACATTCGCAATATAAGATCAATTTTATAAGAGGCCACAGAAGTCCTTGTAGTGGGCACTTTTGTGATGGTTTAAATTTCTCACTTCCTGCTATTAATGAGAAGGTTTGTGTAGTGACATAAACCAACATAGCCAACAAATCTGATTTTTGTTATATCAATCTTTTAAGTTAGCCTTTTTACCTTTTCCATTATTTTCACATTGCTTCCTTTAAATGTTTTTTCAAGGTACATTTTTTTTCATTACCAGGTTTGTTTTCTATGTTAAAAAATTGAATAAAAATGTCTCACTAGGATGGTTTTTCCCAGAAATCAGATAACAGGCAGTCTTGCATTTATATTTTAAAAATTGCTGAGACTGAATCAGTCTCAGTGGACTTGAATGAACCAGTCAAGACTTTTCCACATGTAATGTGCAAAGCCTGGGCTGAAAATCCACCCAGGCTTCAGTGATGTATTCTAATTACCGAAAAGGCCACCGGGGCATCATAGTTTTCATAATGCACAATCTGGGTCACTTGAAATGAAAAAAATAAATAGTTTGTGCCAAGGTGAATTTTAGTTTGGGCCTAATTTGTATTGCACTTCAGGAATGTGAGCAGAAGGCAAATATTTATATCAGATGGGAAATGTGACATTTTAAATAGTCAAGTTGCTTGTATAATTTTGGCAGCTGGAAGGTTTACTGATTAGATTCTGTTGTTATTGTTTAAGCAATACAGTTGCCTTGGGCTACAAGAAAGTGGGTTGCATATAATTTTTCTAACATTGACTTTATTGGTTCCCCTTATTCACTCTCATAAATATTCTCTAAGATTCAGGAGCATAATTTTCCCCCAATACTTGGTTTATCATTTAGGCAGCCCAGGTAGAAAGAGTGGAGATCATTTTTCAGTGGAGCCGGCTCTGCGTAGGGGTATTGAGCAGTTGTCTGAGGGTAACATTTGCCAAAGAGTTTGGTGCCCTGTGTTTATTTGACATTAAGTTAATCACTTTTTCCTCCTTTGAATTTGAGATGAGGTAGTTAAGCTGTACAACTGTTACCCAGCAAAATTATTATTTAGATTAGCTATTAGTTATTGTGCCGAAGCCATTAGGAAGAATCTTCTGTTCACCTTTATTTTTTTGCCTCCTCCGTTGGCCCAACTTATTTTCTAGAATGTGATTGGCTGAAGAGACAGTTTTTTCTGAGGTCTAGTTAATTACACTGTCATATGCATGTTTCTTGGCCAGTGGGTACACTTAATGGTTGCTTGTGTTGAATGAGAATGAGCACTCCTTCCTGCTCAAAGATTGGCAGCCTCATCTGATTTTTATTTCCAGGTTCTTTAGTACTGTATTTCCAGTCATTTTTAGTCAATTAATGGCCAAGTGAAAATGAGGAGGGCGTCTGTCACCTTTTTTTCTTTTAAAATTCTTTCCTCATCAGCAACTGTAAGCAGTTTCAGCCAGCCTCTAAAGGACTACGGACTCTTATTCAACAAATATTTAACAACCGTGGCTAATGCCTAGATATAATGAAAAATAAAACAGACCAGGTTTCCATCCTCACGCAATTTATAATTTATCCAAAGAATGAGACATTATTTAACCACAGATACATGATTACAAATTGTTCTAGATCTCAGGAGAACATATGACAGGAGAACTTAAATTTGTCTGTGCAACCAAAGAAAACTCTGAGAGCCTGGAATCTAAAGGATGAATAACCTTTAAGTAGATGAGCGAGGTGATGTGAGGGTAAGGGGCAGATAGGAGGAGTATAGGAAAAGCATGTGTAAAGGTCCTGAGCTAGGGAAAAAGGATACATTTCAGCTAACTTATATTTTAGATATTTCACTTGTATTATACTTAGGAATGTTACAAATAATTCTTTCATTGCTTCAGTAATCACTAAAAACATTGAAAAGGAAGATAGTCCTTGCTTTAAAAACTAGTCCTCTAGTCCCACTCCTCTCATGTTTATTATGTATGTGCAAACATTCATTTACTAAGGTCTAGCTTATAAGTGATATTAACCACAGAAACAAACTTGCTTTGATTGAATGAGGAACCTTTCATTCCATTCTCAAGAAGAGAACAGAATTGGGAAGATAATTCTGCCCTTTCACTATCTCTGCCTGTTTCTCCCCAAGTCTTTATTTAATTGCAGAGATTGGAAAAGGAAACTAAGTGTGTATGGATCAGCCTCTTTGTGCCTGTACCTCCTTTCTTTTAGCAGACACACTTTAGACAGGGCCCAGAACTGCTAATGCTATAGGTTTTAACCTTAGGTACATGCCAGAATCATTTGAGGAGTTTTAATAAAATACTGATGCCTGGTCTTCCTTTGGAGATTCTATTTGAGTGATCTGATGTGTGTGTCCTGGGAATAAGCAGTTTTGAAAACTCTCCAAGTAATTCTAATGTACAGTTGCCACTGAAAATCATCTCTAGTGGGAAGTCTGGAGATGTTGGTGAGTCCCTGCTCTAAGGGCACTAGAGATGTGAATTCCTGGATGGGTAAATGTCAGCTGTGCGGACTCTCTTAGCAGGATAGTTCACTGTCTGTACTCGAAGGGAAAGTGTGCGCAATAGGAAGCCTAGTTGTGAGTGTGGGACAAGGACCAGCCCCATTTTCAAATTCAGCCCTACCGGTTATAAAGCTTTTATTTTGATTCTCATCTTTCTGACTCATGTACATTTTTATTTTTGTACTGGGAGAGTAGAGGTATATAATTTACTATTGCCATCAAATGCCCTATCCATATAGTAAGTCTTACCTGGTCTTCTTCTCCTCCTGCTTAGATAAGCAGTAATCTTTTTTCTTTTGCACTTCTGCTTTTATTTATTATTCATTTCTTCCTGAAAGTAGTTTTCGGTTTATGTGTCTCTTATAAGCCATGTATGGTTTATATATATGCATTTATACAAACACACACACATATTCTAAAATCTTTTTTTTACATTCTAAAATCTGTGTCTTTAACTGGAATGTCAAAGTCCATTTATATTTAATGTAGTTGTTGACACATTTGACTTTGAATGTATTATGTTACTATTTTATTTTCTACTTTTCCTGCCAGTTCTGTGTTTTGTTTTGTTTTTTTTTCTCTCATTTCTTGGTTATTTTGGTTTAATCAAGTATTTCATTACCCATTGTTTTTGCTAGTTTTATAATTATTTTCTTTAAGAATTTTAAAGATACTATTACATTCCTTACTGTTTATCATTGGAAGCTCTTAAAAAAATGTATACCAATCTGATTATTGTCCCTTTGATGATATGTTTTCTCTCTCATTTCATTGCTTTTGAGATTTTTTTTCTGTCTTTTTCACTATGATATGCCTTGGTGCTGTGTTATCTGTATTTATTTTGCTTGGGGTTTATAGTGATTCTTCTAAGTGCTGGGAAATTCTCATCTATTATCTCTTCAGATATTAGCTTTCTGAATTACCTCATATCTAGTTTTCTCCTTTCTGTATTTTCCATCACTTTTAATTTTCTTTCTTGCTTCGCTTTGAATATTTTCTAGTTCGTTAATCCTTTCCTCACTTATATCTAATCTGCTGGTAAGGTTACTAATATTACAGTTATTGCAGTTTTTAAAAATGAACTGGAATATATATTTTTATAGATTTCAGTTTTCTGCTAAAAATATTCATTTTTATAATGTCTTTTAAAGCATATTTTAAAGTTCATGTCATGACTTCAATACCTAAGATCTCCTGGGGGTTCATTTGTATTATTAATTTCTCCTTTTATTCTGATGTCTGTGTTTACCTGGTAATTTTTTGAATACTAAGTGTATATGAAAATTGTTTAGGATTTGGATAGTGTGATTTTCTAGAGGACCTTTTCTTCAATGTTTTGGTAGTAATTGGAGGAGGAATAGATCGCCTTAATCTACTTAGAGATTGAGCTGATTAAGGACTAGGTTTCTGTTTTGGGAGGGTTGTTCTTTGTCTAATTCTTGCTTACTCCTAGGATGTAGCCCTTCAAGGTAAATCAAAGCCTCTTCTTCTTAGAGGCACTGAACTCTAATATTTATCTACAGTACTATGAATTTCTTGGTAGCTTTCCTAAAATTTTCAACCTCTTATAATTCCTTTCTTCTTGGGTTCACAGCTTCTTAGCTTCTGCTTGCAAATCATGAGTTGAAAAAGTAGCTTAGACCCTCAGGCTCACTTCTCAGGGCTTTCCCTGGGATGTGGGTTCCTCAAGTCTTGGGTTGTCCTGGTAGCTCTCCAGTGCCTTTTAATACTTGATTTTTATATTTTATCTAGCTTTTCTTGTTGTCTTGGTGGGAGGGTTTGACTAATTTTAGCTAAACTAGCAGACTCCTGAAGATATAGTCTGAGAACCCCCAGGGAAGCCCAGGGGCTTCAGGTCAGGTGTGTTGATGTTTGCACTGATGGTGCTGCAAATGCAGTGATGGGTGAAGACGCTACTACCGCAGTGTGCATCAAGGTAGTGGCCCCAAACTATACTAGCAGTCGTGATCTTCACCTTCATAGTTTATAGTCAGAACCAAGGCCAGTTTCAACTAAAGATATTCTTGATGAAACAGCAAGCACAAATTATTAATTTTATTAAATCTTGACTTTTGAATATACTTCTTTTTAGTGATTTGTGTGACAAGATAGTAAGAATTCATAAAGCACATCTGCTGTATACTGAAATACAATAGTTGTCATGTGGAAAAACACTTGGTTGATTACTATTTTAGTTTACAAAAATTTTTTTTTAATTTAGAGATATTGTTTTGTTCTGTTGCCCAGCCTCGAGTGGCAGTGGCACGACCACAGCTCACTGTAACTTTCAACAACTAGGCTCAAGCTCTCTTCCTGCTTTAGCCTCCTGAGTAGCTAGAACTACAGGTATATGCTACCATGCCTGGCTATTTTTTTTTATTTTTTGTAGAGACAAGGTCTTGCTGTATTTCCCAGGCCAGTCTCAAAGTCTTGACCTCAAGTAATCCTTCTGCCTCAGTCTCCCAATGCTCTGGGGTTATAGGCATGAGCCAACACCCCTACACACAATGGGTAATTATTTGAGTGGTGTGCTGAACTAGTTTTTCTTTTTCATGTAGCACCATTTTTACTTGAAAGAATGACTGCTTGACAGATTGTGTTTTTCAAAAATGAATGAAGTGAGCCTAGCTTTTCAAGGCAAACAACTGATAATATTTGTTGCCAGTGATAAAATTGGCAATGGATCCAGTGGGAATTAGATTTTTAGAAAATGTATATCTAGTACTATGAGCTTGACAGCTTCTCAATATTTAAGAGGCTTTTCTGGCAAAAATTGACAATATTAACTAATGTGATTTTTATATTGCATACTGAGTAACACAGTGAACCAGTGTTTTCAGATGACCAATTATGATGTTTACAAAATTATGCCTAGGAGAAAGATCAGTTCAATGTGTAAGATCGCCCAGTGGATTTTAATTTAACAGTATGAAAAATTCACTACGTGGTTTCAGATTGTTCATTGAAACCTTTAAGAAATGTTACCATTTGTCGGGTTCTAGTATAGTATGAAAGAAGAATATCCACAATTATATAAAATGAACATTAAAATATTCTTCCCCTTTCCAACTACATAGCTGAGTCTAGATTTTCTTTTTCTTTTACTTTCTTTTTTTTTTTACTTCAGCTGGAACAAAAAGTGAAAACGGAAGCAAAATATAGACTCCAACTTTCTTCTATCAAGCCAGACATTCAAATAGATTTAAAAAATGTAAATCAGGGCAGTGCCTGTGGCTCATAAGAGTCAGGCACTGGCCCCATATGCCGAGGGTGGTGGGTTCAAACCCAGCCTTGGCCAAACTGCAAAACAGAAAAATAGGCAGGGGTTGTGGCGGGCGCCTGTAGTCCTAGCTATTCAGGAGGCGGAGACAAGAGAATCACCTAAGCCCATGAGTTGGAGGTTGCTGTGAGTTGTGTGACACCATGGCACTCTACCAAGGTTGATAAAGTGAGACTCTGTCTCTACAAAAAAAAAAAAAAAAATGTAGGGGCGGCACCTGTGGCTCAAAGGAGTAGGGCGCTGGCCCCATATGCCAGGGGTGGTAAGTTCAAACCCAGCATCGGCCAAAAAAAAAAAAAATGTAAATTAATGCTTTTCCTTGTAATATTTTCTTTGTTTTTGAAAAATTTATTTTTCACTAAAATATTTATTTTAATATGCAATTAGATTATTTTTAATGATTCTAATATATAAATTTTGGAATATTTGTCAGTTTTAATTTCTAATATGATGTTGATAGGTATAACCCATTATAAATAAAAGTTCTTTGGGGCCTTCAGTCATTTTTAAGACCAAGAACCATGAAGGCAGACTATCCTAATGGGAAGCTGCTCAGAAGAGGCCTGGATGGCTAAAGCATTTCTTATCTGTATCCTTTTTGGATATAGTTGCCCAAACTTTCAGGAAATTTTGACCATTTTATGTGGCAACAAATGAACAAATTGGTTATTTTTAAAATTATATCAGGCAGATTAAATATTGTAGCATGAATTTTCCGATGTCAGGTAGATTGCTCACTTTTTTTTTTTTTTTTTTTGTAGAGACAGAGTCTCACTTTATAGCCCTTGGTAGAGTGCCGTGGCGTCACACAGCTCACAGAAACCTCCAACTCCTGGGCTTAGGCGATTCTCTTGCCTCAGCCTCCCAAGTAGCTGGGACTAC
>CAUYRH010015311.1:0-32019 GCA_963574655.1 Perodicticus potto | reverse complement strand
CGGGCGTCTCCTCGCCAGGCCTCGCTCACCTCTTCCACCTCAATCTCCTTGTAGTCGATCTCTTCAAAGTTGAGGACCTGGGAGGGAGCTTCGATCATCTCACCGGCCGAAGACGAGGAGGAGGACGAGGCGGCGGAGGCTGTAGACATGATCCCTCGCGGCGCCCGGGGGGCCCGGGGACGGTGCCGCCGGGACAATCCGGGTGAGACCCGCGCCCACCCGCTTCCGGACCGACCTTCAGCCTGGAGCCGCGCAGTCCTGCCACCCAGCGATCCGTGGCGCGCGCAGGGCAGCAGCCACAGCCGTGTCCCGGCTCTGGCTCCGCGGCGTTTTCCGCTGCCGGCCCCGCCCACAACACTTCCGGTTCCGGTCTGAAATCGGAAACAGGAGGAGGGCTGTGAGTTCGAGGAAGGGGAGGGGAGAATTTTGTGACTTGGGAAGAGAAAGGAAGGACAGGTTGAGGGTGGGGTGAAGTAGTCTGAGAGGCTAGCTTGGACCTGTGAAAGAAATTTCGCGAGACTTTTGTTAGAGGGCCACTGCAACCTGATGATATCGCGAGAGTTGACGCGTGACGTAATTAAAGTGCGCTAACGGAAGTTGCGCGGAGCATGACGGAAAATCAGTGCGGTTGGTCCTTAGGGAACCAGCGGGAAAGATAAAATTTGTCATTTTATTTGCGATTTTTACGTCTCCTTCGTGAACTGTCATGTTCTCACTTCTCCTTCTCTGAGCCGCTGGAGACGGGGGGGATGTGTTTGGATTTGTTTCACTTTCAGTTTCCGCCCTATACAGAGCTGAGCCGTTTCTCTGAGAAGCCTTGCAAATCGTGTTGTCCTCTATTCGCTTGTTACTTCGAGCTAGTCCTTGACGCTGTTGAGAGATTCTAAAACAGCAAGTCAGTCATGCAGCTTGAGTAACAGTAGGGCGGCTGAGTGCTCACTAATAGTAGTATTTTAGTGTTACAGACTTTACACGGATTAGGTTGATAACAGTAATTATAATGTGGCCTAATTCGTCTTGTTCCTCTCAAGTTAGAGATCACAAGTGCGTGGCGCTAAGTGCTTTGCATAGATAAATTAATCAACAGTAGCCTTGCGAATCAAATACTTTTGTCGCCATTTTAAGGATATGAGAAAATAGGATTAAGACAATTGCGATCCTCACAAACTAGGTCAATCTGTCTCCAAGGCAGACAGTATTGCATATGTTGTACTTTCAACCCAATTTTTAGTTTTAAACTAGCCGTTAAACGTAAGTCAGTTTGACCCGAAGCCTAACTGTGGGAAAATTGGAGTTAGAGATGAAGATTTAAGGACCAAAGATGGATACCTGTGAATGTCAAATTCTAAGCTTCAGTAAGAACCTGAAAAGGTACAGTCTGAAAGGGGGAAGTGAGAATAGTTATCCAGATGTCATCAGAGGAGGGCTTTCCAGTGAAGGAGTATCTAGCCAAGTAAATACTGTACAGAAATTAAACACATTTGGAATTACAAATAGGTCATTGGATTTGGCCATCAAGAGGGGATTGGTGTGCTCCCCCTTAATGGTGGCAAAATAAGGGTATATGGCACACCTTTGGGGTATGGGACACAACTACAAGAGGGACTCTACCTAACAAAAGTAAATACTGTAACCTAGTTGTTTGTACCCTTACATTAACCTGAAATTAAAAAAACAAGTTAGATGAGGAAAGTCTCTGCAAAAAAAAGTTACTGTAAACTCTTGGAAAACATTTTGTTGCTTTTTGCCTTGGCTCTAATAATCAGTGACATTTGATGGATGGGTAAAATAATGAAAAAAAGAAAGAATAATTACTTTTTGCTATACACTCTCTCTCTAGATGATCCTAATCGGGATCTTGTCTTCCCATGTCATTTATTTATGATGATGACTCCCCCTATCTTCTCCCAATATTCAGATTTTTCTTGAATTCTGGACCTATTGGACATCTCAATTTAGATATAACATAAACACCTAAACCACAAGATGCCAAAAGCAAATTCAAAAGTTGACACCTGCTACAAATATGTTCTTTTGTGTGCTTTTCCTATCTCACTGAAGGATCCCATTCATCATCACTCAGTTTTCCAAGTGAGAAACTGGACATGGGAAATGATGTGCTTGCAACCAAATAGAAACATTTAATCATTGTGATAATCATTTTCAACTGTCATTTCTTTGATTTTCAAACTGGGATGGTAACCTCTTACTTTGTGCTTTCACTCTCAAGTCTCTATCTGATTTCTCTTTAACACCTTGAATGTTAAGGTGGATTCTTACCAAATGGCAACTCAAAAAATATTTCTTGTATGTTTTGGACAAATGAATAGCTTTTGACAGGCCTCTCCTTGGAATGTCTGATCCATTTCCTATGCCTTCAGTTTAGGGCAAGAATCCTGATAGGGGGCAAATAACTACCGACATGATGAATTCTGTTTGATTTTTTACTAAAATTTTGCAATGAAAAATAACATATGTAGGAAAGCTGAAAGACTATATATGTCTATAGTGAATACTATAGTGAATACCTGTATACCCACCACCAAGATTCTACCTTGAACATTTTACTATATTTGTTTTATCATATACATATATACATATATTTCCATCTTTACATACATCTTTATTTTGTTAGATGCATTTTGAAGTGAATTGCTTACATGACTTTGAGCAGTGTCTACCTGAATACTTCTAATTCTGTGTTTTGTCCACTGATTTGGAATTCTGATATTGATGCCAGTCAAAAATCAATCCTTATACAATTTACTGGCAAATTTCTTTTTCAGAGCTTCTGATAATAGAAAGTCTCATCAATATTCACGTCTCTGAACTAGCTCCTTACCGACTCAGAGAATTTTCTAGTCCTGTACACCCCATTCATGGTAAGTGCTTTATTCAAGTGTAGCATTTTTTTTTTAGTCTCTGATACTGTATTTTTACTGTGCCTTTTCTATGTTTTGAGACGTTTAGGTACACAAATACTATTGAGTTACAATTATCTACAGTGTTTTGTACAGTAACATTCTGTACAGGTTTGTAGTCTAGAAGCAATAGGTATCCCGTATAGCCTAGGTATGTAGTAAGCTATACCATCTAAGTTTGTATAAATATACTTGTATGGTGTTTGCACAACAGTGAAATTGCCTAATGATGCTTTTCACAGAACATATTCCTGTCACTAAGTAATGCATAACTGTCTCTTGTTTAGTTTAAATCCCGGGCTTGTGGAAGCATGGACTCTGAGGAGAAGAAGATGCTAACCAGAAGAAAAATCTGAGTACTCTCTGGAAGAGCAAAGCAGAGACACCAGCAAATGACACCAGCAAATTTCCATTTCTTGTTTATTCAGGTGGAGCTCTGGGATGGTTAATTTTGTATCAGCTTGAGTGGGCTAAGGGATATCCAGAGAGCTGGTAAAACTTAGAGATAGATGTACCTGTGAGGGTGTCTCAGGAAGAAATTAGCATTTGAATACATAGAGTGAGTAAAGATATGCCCTCACCAATGTAGGCAGGCATTGTTACATCTGCTGAGGGCCTAAATAGAACAAAAGGCAAAGAAAGGGTAAATTCAGGGTGGTGCCTATGGCTCAAGGAGTAGGGCGCTGGCCCCATATACCAAAGGTGGTGGGTTCATACCTGGCCCTACCAAAAACTGCAAAAAAAAAAAAAAGAAAGGGTGAATTCACTGTCTCTTTTTGAACTGGGACCTCCATTTTTTTTTTTTCCCTTGGACATTGGAGCTCCTGGTTCTTAGGCCTTTGCCTTCAGGACTTAAATCAGTGTCCCCCCTCAGATCTTTGAAGTTGGGCTGGAAGTTAAACCATCATCTCCCCTGGTTCTCAGGCCTTTGGAGTTGAACTGAACCTCTCCACTCGCTTTCCTGGTTCTCAGCTTGCAGATGGCAGATGGTGTGACTTCATGGCCTCCATGATTATGTGAGCCAATTTGCATAATAAATATCTATTTCTCTCTCTTTTCCTCCTTTCCCCTCCCTCATTCTCTCTCTCTCTACACACACACACACACACACACACGCTAGATATCTATATACTATTGTCTTTGTTTCTCTGGAGAACCCTATTATAAGCTCTGTTCCTAGAAAGTACTATTTTACTGCTGTCTAAGAATCAAACCAGCTCAATTCAATCAAATATTATTCTTTTCAGAAAGTTCAAATGTTCTACTGTACTATATTCAAAACTGGGACATGTAGACGATAGCTAATCCCTTAGCATTTCAGTGAGACTGCTACAGGGAACCTCCCCAAATTTATGCATTTTTTTTGATATCTGAATTTATTCTATGTTTCTGCTTTAGCATCCCAGTAGAAACTCAGCTGGAATTTAGCAAACTTATGGAGCACTGGAAGGGTTTGTATTCTAGGTGTCCACAATGTGGCTTGTAAGGGTAGGCATGCAAAGTTGAAGTAGAGGCTTCTGGCAAGTGCACCTCTGAGACGATGTCTGATATCACATTTAGCTGACATTTCTGTTTGCAGCTAATGTTCACCCCTGTCTCAATCCAAGCTAACTATAGGTGACTGCTTTGATGGTGCCTGTGTATTCTGCAGATAAGATCTCCACAATTGTTTTTCTAAATACTTGATATGAAAAGTTCAACTTGCTTCAAAACTCATTCATATCATCACAAGAAAGCTGAACATCAAATTTGACAATTAAAGAAGGGAAGGGCTGTTGGAGTCTTTGAATATGATTTCATCTGTTGTAAATTTTAGAATGGTTGTAATAATATTTAAATGCTGTTTTCATTTACTTGTGTGAACAAAATTTCTCTTTGATAATGACTATGAAGAATTTAAAGAGATCATCCTTATAAAGTCTGGCTCAGGAAATGCAGCCATTTCAAATATAAAATGTCATGTTAATAAGTTAGATTCATGAAGGTAGGAGGGGCACTGGGGTGGAGGTGTGATATGTGATTGAAGAACAGGTATAATTAATGAAAGTTTCCTCTGCAAATGGAGTGGATTTGGGGTTGTAGTTAGAAAGTGAGGTGTGTGAATTTGTGACTTCAAAGGTTGTGCATTTTCAGGTGACGGCAAGAGTTTGTTTGTTTGTTTTTTTTGAGATGAATTCTTGTTCTGATGCCCTGGCTGGAGTTCAGGGGCTCAATCATAGCTTACTGCTCCAAACTCTTGGGATCAAACAACCCTCCTTCCTGCCTCAGCTCATGCTGGTCTCTAACTCCTAGTCTCAAGCTATCTCCTGAGTAGCTGGGAGTATAGGCCTGCACCATCATGGCTGTATAATTATTCTTTGTAGAGATGGGGGTCTCACTATCTTGCTCATGCTGGTCTCTAACTCTTGGTCTCAAGCTATCTTCTTATCTTGGCTGATGAAAAGGAAAGATAAGTCTTTGGAACTGAGAAGAGCCAAGAACTAAGAAGTCAGGATATCAATTCATCCAACTGCCTGCTATTGGACACTAAAGTTGTTTCTAACATTTATTTTTATATTATAAATATTGCTGAGATGAACATCTTTGCATTTAAGTTTGAAGTTTTTAGGGTGTCTTCATACTAAACTACTCTGTTTCTCTTGTTATTGTCTTTTCTTTGCAATATTTCTGGGTTTTGTATCCTTTAAAGAGGGGTAGTAAACTAATTGCAGTTAGGATTTTTGCACTTTATCTTCAAAGAACAGGTTTTAGAATTCTCATGACAGAGTTCTTATCTTGATTCTGCCATGTATTTTGAATAAACTGCTTAAACTTTCAACTTTAGTTTATCTACCTAATACTTACATCAAAGGTTTTGGAGCTGGTTGAAGTGAAAGTTTCAGAGAGATTAAATGTGAACTAATGGCTAGTTTTCCTTTTCTTAGCCCTTGAGTAGTGATATTGGGGGAAGCAGTTTTCTGTCACAGACTCTAGAAGACTCTGCTGTCCCTGGATAGCTCAGTTGCTGACTTGAAAAGAAAGGAGAACTGGCCTGGGTAGATTTGAGGAGGGAAAGAAGCTTGCTAGTGATGTTTCATGCACAGTAACGTCCACTAACCCTGGAGGGGCCTCTCTGCTCTGAGCCTCACACTTGGAAATGTCCTACTTTTGTTTTCCAGAATGGGATGGAAGCCTGAGGAAATTATGCTCCAGGTAATCAGGACCCTGAAGTACTCAACCAAACTGTCCCAAAACTATGTGTGCAAGCTTCTTCTCTGTGTCTGTCCTCTGGAGTGCTAGCCAAAGGGTACCTCTGTGTGTGTGTATGAGAGAGAGAGCGAGCACGCAAGTAGGCAGTTGGGATGCCCCCATGTGGGTGTGTAGGCCTCTTAGACTGTAAATAGAGCCCAGAGTAGGAGGACAGGGGGAGACATCAGGATTTGGAGGCTAGATTTGTTCACACTACCACATTCAGCTGAAGGGAATATTGCCAGGGTAGGAGCATAGAATATATTCACTTACCAGTTTATCTTGATTTAATCCTAGTAATATTTAGATATATAATTCGTGGGCCTCCACTTGTATTCTTGACCTGACCTTCACAAATGTTAGGAAGTCTATTTTTGTATGTGTTATATTTCTATTCCTGTGTACGGCTAATAGTTCACAGGGAAAGTGTTCCCAATTTGGATTTGCTAGTTCCTAGATTTTCAATGCATGTCTCTCCTCACCTGGGTCTCAGTGCAATCACTGCCTCAGAGATGGCGACTCTCCTCACTCACGTCTCAGCGTGAGCACGGCCTCGGAGAGGATGATATTCTTCTCCTTCAGGTTCCCACCTTCTCTGTTTCTCCTCATTATTTTTATTTTGCTTCTAGTCCTTCACCTGGCATCTAATTGAATTATATCCTCCCTTGTTCGTTTCCTGTCCTCCTGCTCCCTCCCTGATCTTGACCATTGGATATTAGCTCCACTGGGGTGGGAATCATAAGTGTTAAATATCTTGTTAGTAATTGAATATCTGTATTTCTAAGTAAATGCTGTTTAATTTATTTAACATATAAGAATTGGATTAACAATATTTTCTATAATATCATTAGGGAATTATTTAATAACTACATGTTTATACAATTAGCATAATATTTGCAATGGAAATTTTTAAGTACTCAAGGGTTTTGAAAATGCTTTGTTCTTTTGGCCAGTTTAAATCTCTCTCTCATCTTAATATTACTAATTTTAAGGTAAGTATTCTTCCTAGATTCGTAAGAGTAAACTTTTAGTTCTTCTTCTTTCCAAATACCCACTGCTATTTAATTCATTCAAACAGTTTGCTTGTTAAAAGTTATTGTAGTGCTTTCAGAAATAACTATTTTAACTAAAAAATATATAACATCAGAGAAAATAGACTTTTGTTTTCTGAGCTTTGGAAGCAATTTTTAAAATGTTAACATCATCATGCACCTCGCATCAGTTTTTCGGAGCAGAAATTTAATCAGATAAAGAAGGTGAGTCAGAAATAAAAATAATCTTGGAAAATAGTGCTCTTTACTAAAAATGTGCATTCATTAAATGTTTGGTATCATAGACTAATAAGTCAAATCAGTGTTCTTAGATGATCTTTTTCAGAAGAAAATTATAGAAGCAATTTGGTTTCATTTTCGGGAATAAGTAAGGGTGTTTCATTTCACACAGCCTCAGGGAATCACAAATTAAAACTTTCCACTAAAATGGATGCCATTACTATTCATTATTTCAACAAACAAACCACTCTACTCTGCTGAAGCTGCAATCAGGGTAAGGGATATTGTAGTGCTTGGAACCTGCAAGGCTGAGTGGGCCTACTTTGCATTCTTGTTCTTTAGCAGCCCCATCTCACATCTTCCTCTGAGTCCCCGGTACCCCACAGAGTGGCTCTCAGTGGTGCAAAGCTCCATTAAGTAAATAGAGGCTCCATATTTAGAAGCCATCTCTGGGAATTCAAAGTGCTCTGAGAGGGAAATTGGTACTAGCAAGATTAAGGTATTAATGAAAAGTTCTGTTAAATTTCTGTTGGGATGCTAATTAATCTTCTAAAAATTGTTAATCAATTCAATTATGTAACACACTTAAACTTTAACACACAGTACCAGGAAAAGTAACAGGGTCTTTTAATTATGCCCAGAGGCATTCAGAAAGTGAAGGGGAAAAACCTAATGGGAAAATCCTCCCCAAATGGTGCTTTAGTTTGCTCTTCAGTGTTCACTTGTTCTGTCACATTTGGTAAGTTTGAGAAATCAACATCTAGTGCTCAGATATTTGAAGAAATATTAGAAGTATTGGAAGAAATTTCAGAAGTGGAATTCTGACCACTATTCCTTAAAGGAATCACCTATCCAAAGTGCAGAAGACAATCTCAGCATGGATTGTTATTATTATTATTATATTTTATATGACAGATTTTTATTTTATTTTTCTTATTTCAGATTAATATGAGGGTACAGATGATTAGGTTACATTGTTTGCATCTATTAGGTAGAGTCCAAGTTGTAGGTGATTCCTTCTCCAGGAGGTGTGCTACCACATTTGTGCACATGAGGTAGATTATTAAGCACATGCTTTTGTTTGAATTGTTAAATAAAGAAATAATCTGGTAAACTTTTAGTCTTTGAAGCCTGACTAACCATGTTAAGTATTGAGCTAAAGGAGTTATGCTTTATTCCTATCCATATTAAAACATAGTAGAATCTCTGTAAGTTGACCACCCAAGGAAGTGCAACAAACTGGTTAACATAGAGAGGTGGCCAACCCTAAGGAACTAGGCCTCCTGTACTGATCCGTACATGTGGTGCATGTCCAGTCTATGAAAATTAGGTCAAGGTGAAGAGGTGATCAGCTGTGGATGTTATATTGTATTTTGTTTGAGTTGTTAAGAGGAATTTTAATCATCTTGATTTTGTTAAATGTTAAACTGTCAATTCATCTCTAACTCTTTTAATGTATCTGAAACAGTATGTGGAAGTCTGTAGTACAGTGTCTAGAAAATATGTGGTATTTAAAAATGTTAATGTGAGTGAAATACTGTAGAAAGGGACAGAAATAGACAAGTGATGCCTCAACAAGGGTTAGCCCCCTCTGTCCGTCAGTCAGTGGCACTCCTGCAGCTTCTGATCCAGTGAGTCTCTGATGTGATGAGGGCAGCGTTGTTCTCTAGCCCAGGCAGAGCTGTCAATCCTTGAGGCCACATACAGGCAGCGACAATTATTTTCATAAATTATTTGAGTAACTCATTTCAAAGAACTAAAAATTAGTAATTACATTTTAATCTTGGGCCCATTTTCCTATGGTTTACAAGGAAAAAAGTTGGTATTAGTGACTTTTGATTTGTAGTACATTTCTTTTGAATAAAGGTGATGATTATTTCTGGTAGGGTCCACCTCAATGAGGACACCCTGATCTTGGTTGTAATCTTTGGTTTCGTAAGTGCAGTAACTAAATTTTATTGGTTTATTCAAAGGATGATAAGGCTTTTGATTTCTGCTTGCTAAATTCACTAATCACCATCTGAACTAAAGAGCCAAGACAGCATACTACTTTTGAGTCAGTGAAAGGAAGAAGGGAGGCTGGTTAAGCTGAGGACAATTATAATAGGAGGGATGAACAAAAGGCTTGAAAATTGTGGTGTATACAATAGTCCCTGTTTATCTGAAGTTTTACTTCCTAAAATTTCAGTTACCTGTGGCCAACCATGGTCTGAAAATATTAAATGGAAAAATACAGAAATACACAGGAAGTTTGTGCCCTATTCTGAGTAGCATGATGAAATTTCACACTTTCCCTTTGTCAGAGGTATCCATACTGTATACACCGCCTGCCCATTAGTTGCTTAGTGGCCACGTTAGTTATCAGGTAGAAACAGGTGGGGTATCTAGGGGCTGTTACTATCTTGCTTTTTGGCATCCACTGTGTGTCTTGAAGCATATACCTCATGGATGGGGGGACTACTGTGTAAAGATACTGGTATACTTGTGGGTGAACTCATTAGTATACCATATAATTGTTTTATCAACACGGCCTGATTACTGTTTGAAAGGAAAACAACTAGCTTTGTAATCACAGGAAGATATTTCATTTTGATGATTTCTCTCTCTAGAAAGTCCTTGTATGTACAGTCACCAAAGCCTACTTGCCTGAAAGCTCGGAGTTAGATTTCCAGTTCTAGGGAACTCTTGAGCTATTTGATGATCAAGTTGCTTTGGGTCATATTGGTGGGTCCCTTAAGATAAATGATTAATTCTAATCTTCTTTGTTTGAAGAATCATTTTTGAATATGAAACTTCCCTAGAAAAATATGAAGCTTTTCTGTTGCTTTATTTGATGAGATAATTATACTTTAGAGTTGTATAATTATGGCTTTTCTAATAGTATTCCCTTTCTCTTCTTATCTGATACTTTATTAAAGATTGAAGGACAACTATGCTTAAAACTTAGAGGGGATAGTGGAGAGATTCTTTGGTTTCAGGAAGAAGAAATTAAAGTTGAAATTTAAGCAGAGTAAAATGTTCTAAAGAGTGCAAGGTCAATTAATACCTAGAATGAATCCTCTGGGATGTTTACGAATGTGGACTGTACTGTAGTGAATGCATCAAATGTAATGTTGTGGGGGGTGGGAATAATGTAATGAATAATAAAATACATGTATTTATAAAAAAAAGATAGAAAGTAATGTTGTTATACTGCATGAAATTAAGTAGAAACAAGTAATTTTGGGATGATGAAAAATAGCAAATATTATCATGCAGTTTTTATGTTAGGGTTTTAAATCTCTAGATTTCTTTAATAAATTCTTTTTTCTAATAAATAGTCTGGTTTCCTTGATAAATGATAATTACTAAAAGTTACTATGGCATTATCTTGATCTGCAGCCTAAAGGGAAATTTTACTCTGAGATCAAATTAAGCAATTCTTGATCAATCTTAATGAGAGTAAGTAAACTCCTCATATATTCAGATAATTCAAAAGTTTATTAATCAATATAAGTCATCTTCATTAAAAGAAAAACAGTAGCATATTCTAATTGACATCTGATGTTTATTAAACTAACACAAACGGAGTTGTCTTTGGTTTTGATTTCATATAATATTGCTTAGCTTAACTCCTGTTCTGAATTGATTTCTATTTTTTTCTAAAGGACTCATTATCAACTTTAATAAGTCTGGGATTGATCCCCTTTGGAAAACAAAGAATACATTATATGTTAGGTCTCTAGCTTAATTTATAAAAAATAGATATTATCATAATTGATAATTCAACTTCAATTGAAGCATATTGAACTGGCATAAAAATGCTTTCAGAAAGTTACAAAACTAGCTGCAGACCTATAATAAGATATAAAATCTGCATTAAAAATTTAGCCTGGAGATACCATTGGAACTTGAGAAAGAGAGAGATTCAGAATATGGAGAAAGGAAGAGCTAAGATGGCTTTGCTTCTTACATTCAACATGCTTTTCTACTGGGCAGTGCCTGTGGCTCAAGGAGTAGGGTGCTGGCCCCATATACTGGGTATGGTGGGTTCAAGCCTGGCCCCGGCCAAAAGCTGCAAAAAAAAAAAAAAAAAAAAAAGAAAGAAAAACATGCTTTAGTTTTTTTTAAGTGACTATATACTATAACATTGTTAATTATTATTATTATTCTTGGTTCTTTATGGCTAAAAATGGAGCGTGGAATATGTGGTGATCTCTTACAGAAGAAAAAGTCCATGGGTGGCACCTGTGGCACAGTGGGTAGGGCACCGGCCCCATGTACCGAGGGTGGCGGGTTTGAAGTACCACCCCGCCCCTCACCCCCCGGCCAAACTGCAACAACAGCAAAAATAGCCGTGTGTTATAGAGGGTGCCTGTAGTCTCAGCGAATACAAGAGAATTGCCTAAGCCCAAGAGCAGGAGGTTGCTGTGAGCTGTGATGCCATTGTACTCTACCGAAGGCGATAAAGTGAGACTCTGTCTGTAAAAAAAAAAAGACAAAAGAAAAGAAGTGCATCAAAGCGATCCCTTCTTAGCTAGGTTGTTAAAAGTGAACTTTAAAAAATAAATGAAAACCCAGAGTTCAGTGCCAGTTGGCTGCTGTGGCTATGTTCTGGCATGTCTGGACCTGGACAGCTGAGTTCTAAACCTCATGTTCACTCCTATGTCAAGCAATGGTGACTGCAGTAGTCACTGCGCCATGGTTAGCCTGGAGCTCAAAACTATTTTGTTTTCGTGACCTTTCTTTCTTTCTTTCTTTTTTTTTTTTAAACTCTAGGGTCTCCTTTGTTTATATGAAAATGGAAGATACTTTCCAGGTGTGGTGGACATGCTGAGTGCCCACCCGGATCCCTTCATCCTCTCTTGCTATTTCCATGCATATGAGCTTGATGTCCCACAGCCAGTGACTACATCTTTGTTGGGAGGCTACCTTTGGGTTAACAAAATGCACTTTGCCCACATAAGTTGTGGGGCTGGATGTGTATGGAAATTAATGCCATACATATGCCATTAATGCCCCCAGGTGATGGCCCTTAACCTAGTGACCTGTGGTGTACAGGGTATAAATACCGAGGCTCTTGACCCTCTTTGCTGGACTAATTCTAGAGCTCCCCTGTGTTGTCTATTACGATAATAGACTTAATAATACATACTATATTGCCCGCCTTTCCTTTTCTACTTCCTATTTTTCTGCAAGGATCATTGTTCCACATTACTATGTACACTCAATTTTTGTCTCAGGGTTTGCTTCTAGGGGATACAAACCAAGAACTTGATATTGTCCTAACAATTCAGGTAGAATCTTGGTTGTAGCAGTGTAAGTCTACCAAATAGGGGTAGCAGGTAGAATTTTTGTTTCTTTTTGAGACCTGAAAACTTATAAACCTCAATCTATGACTGACAGCATCTGGTATACTTGATTGCAGATTACTGTCACAGAAATTCCGGTGTATATAAATTTACGTTCACAAAATTCATGTTCACATAAATTTGTATTATATTGACTGGTTTCACTCTGAGGTAGCCAAATGACCCAACCAATTGTTGGCTTTAAATAACAGAAATAACTGTGTATGTGATTATGTACATCATTTTTTAGCTAAACAAAGCGTATTGAATGTCTGTTATGTGCCAGGTGCTATACTGGGCTTTAGAGATACAGCAATGACTAAGACTTACTGATTGCTTAGTCTTAACTCTCTGCCTTCATGGAAGCTCAAAGTTGAGCTTATTTTGTTGTTTCTAGCTATATTTACTTGCTGTTTTTGTAAATATATGGTATCCCTATAAATGTTAATAGTTGTTATTAAGAGGTTTTACTCAGTGTGTCTGATTTTTTTCCCTAGTACTTGCATCAAAATATTCAGAGTGACTGTACGTTTTCTCTGCTATGCTCTTCTATATTGATTGTAGATTATTGATTTTACATACCTGGTACATTCGCCTAAGGAGTTCTTTTTTTTTGCTCTCCATTTTCATTCTTTTCTTCCATGGATGACTTTTCATTATTGTAGAATTTAATTTGTTTCAAGTTCTGTTTTCTTTCTCCATGAATGTCTCACCAAGATTAGATTTTTCAAAGTTTTTATATTTTGTTTAGCCATGTCTACATAAATTTTTAAAGCTTTTGATTATGTATAAAAATGCTCAAAACTGAATATGTTTCTGATTAAGTGGTCTGAAGCACAGATAATTCTTAATACTATGAAGAATAATATATGTAAGTGTGAAATAAATGCCATGTGTAGTTTTACACATTGTAGCAATTTTTCAGCTTAATTTTAAGAATAAGTTAGTAGTTTCTTAGAAATGTATAAAATTCTTACAGATGTTTACTTCTTCCTGTCATACGTCAGTGTAAACATTTACAAATGAAAAGCTATGGTTGTCTCATGGTCACTGTGTTCCTGTGCATTCAGCGAGTGAACTCCTCACCTCAAGTTTGCAACTAGCTAACCCTCGAGGAAAATAACAGAAAGTTTGTGTACATAGAGTCCTTTACTGAAAGTTTTAGATTCATAAAATGTGAGTATTTCTTAGACACTTTTGCCTTTAATATTCTTTTCATATAAAAATGATGATTAACCTTATTAAACCAATGTGTAGTTGACTTTTATTTCTTTCCTTTTCTTTTTTTGGAAGTTTTTGGCTGGGGCTGGGTTTGAACCCACCACCTCTGGCATATGGGGCCGGTGTCCTACTCCTTTGAGCCACAGCTGCCGCCCCCATGTAGTTGACTTTTCTTCTGGCATTAGCACCTTGGTTTTTCTCTGGAGAATGACCTCCTCTCGATATTTAGATTTCAGGTGAAGTTGGCTGCTTCCCACTTCCATGGAGAGAACATAATTTAGGAGTGGCCAAGAATAGTAGTACATCCCTTCCAGGACATCCCTTTGGTGGTTGGTTCAAGGGTAGATAATGTCAGCCAAGACAGGCTGTCAGACTTTGGCTAGAACTGTAGGAAAGAGGTATTCTCCTTCTGCTAGAGTTGCCAGGATGGTAGTCTGTATGCCTGGAGCTATTTTTGGGACCATTTGAGAACAGATTGCTTGAGTACAACGCCTGTAAAAGGAACTGGAACACAAATGGAGAGAAACAAAATACTATTGAGCATCTGGGTCCAGGGGTGCTGAGATCTGCCCCTGTCCTCTTATCTGAATCATTAATGTTCAGTTGCTCCATCAACACTCTCCTACCACCCCTTCACAATTTGCATTATTTTTTTCTTATTTGCAACCATAGGATGCACAAGACTTTTCTCCTTCTCTCCACAAGACTTTTGTGTTCGAAACAGCAAATACAATAAATAGACTTCTATTTTAAGGACCTTTTGGCTCTTCTCCTATATGCAGGAGAGTAAAGCTGTTCTTTGCTGTGGAGCAGTAAGAAGTGCCCTATGATGTTGAATCCATAGTTAGATGCCTAAAGGAGGGCTAAGTCATTGAACACTGAGCATGACCTAAATCTGTAATCTCAAAGAAGATCTGTTGTACTTAGAGATATGCCTTCTATTTACTCAGTGAAGGTTTACCAAGCTCCTGTTATTTTAGACAAGGGGGAAGAGTAATGAGTGATACAAATAGACCTCTTGGAGCTGACATTCTGTGTTATACCGGAGGGATGGAACCCAGAAATGGCCATTTCCAGGGCAGGTGGCACTCAGAAAGACTTCATTTCTCTTCCAGAAAACCTTTAAGTGGTTTATTGTACTTAAATAAAATTCTCTGGCTTTAATACATTGTTGGGCCTGAGCAATAAGATCTGGACCATGTTCACTTGTCCAAATCCTTATCCAAGGATTTATACCCTCTGCTCACACCAGCTTGCACTAGTCATACCAGCTTTCTTTCTTTCTCTCTAACAGTAATCTGCTTCAGAAACTTCCGCATTTTCTCTGCTCTGTCTTGACTATCTTCTCCTCCCTCCATCGCACCTCATTTCACATGGTCCTGGCTTAAATGGCATTTCTTTAGAAAGGCTTTCCCAAACACCCTGTCTAAAATGGTTCCCCTTAGTATCATACCAAAGCACCTCTTTTTACATAGTATATATAATAAATTATTAAATTTTTATGTGTATACAGTAGATTCATGTCTATGTGTTTTATTTTTTAGTGTTTATTTACTACCACTCACACCACTGTGAGCTCTGTCATGTCGGAGACTATGTATCTGTTTTGTTCACCAAATTACTTAGTGCCTGGCAAAGGGCCTAGTACATTGTAGAGACTTAAATCAATTTGTTGAATAACTATGTGTCGACCTCAGAATTCCTTCAGACCTTCTTTGAATCTTGTTTCTTCCAAGTCCAGGACCCCTTCTTTCCCTCTCCTTCAGCTGCCTGTCCTAGAAGTCACTCTGGTACAGCAGTCATCATCTATTTATGTTATAGGATGGGACTCAGGCTCCAAAATGGGACAGTGACTACAGCTACCTGATGAGATAACAGGAACCAAAACAGAAACTCCACCCTTGTAACTGGAGCTTCCCAGAGTGGGAATTGAAAAGGGAAGGATGGTCCCGGAATCCCATTTGTCATCACTGGGGCACTGGACCCCAAGCCTGACCATAGACAAGAGAAGCTCAGCAACAGGGAGGCCAGTGATAAGCCTGAGAATATGGGCAAGTGTCTGCTTGTAAGCTTGTTTGTTTTGAGTGTGAAATGTGTGTGAGTTGGGGTGGTTATATAGTGAGCAGCTACATCTGCTTACCTACTGACGCCCCCTAACACACAGAATGGCCAGCTAGCCAGGGAAAGAAAGATCTCCAGGTGGGTTTATCAGTATAACTAACTACCGAGTGCTGGGGAAGTCCCAGGCACAGGAAATGTGATGAGTTGACATCCCACTCTTGTCTATTCCAATCGTTCTGGTTCTTTGTTGGCTGAAAATAGATTCTGGCTTAGTCTACTCTGTTCTCTTTTAGACTTCAAACCTTCTTAGATTCAAGGAATTAATTTTTTCTCTAGTATTTTCCTTTGAGTTTTGGAACATACAGGGAATTTGAAATAATTTTATTGTGATCACCCAAATATCTACCACCTAGATTTTGTCATTAGCATTTCACTCTGCTTGTTTTATCACATCTTTATCTATCTATTTAGCCCTTTATCCACCTATTGCTACATCTTAATTTTTGAAGTATTTACTGATGAAAAGAAATATAGTTGTTGGTACATTTCCCCTTCAGCACTCATATCATTAATAAGAATTAGTATTTTTTACACTTTTTTCTTTCTGAGGTAAGTTTTATACATAATAAATGCATAAATCTTTAGAATGCATTTATGGTATCTCAATAATGAATATACCTGTGTAAACCTATCATAATGTACAATGTTACTCATCATCCCAGAAATTTCTCTTTATATCCTTTCCCTGTAAATCCTTGTCCCAACCTCTAGAGGCCAGGGCTGTTCTGCTTTTTGCTTTGTTTTCTTTTTTTCTAGCATAGTTTCAAGACACGGATTTATATCAGTTAGTGTCATTAATGAGCCCTCAAATAATCTTTCTTCAGCAGTTATCTGTTCTTCCAATGATTCATATAGAAAGAACTCTGCCTCCAAAATTCAAACGCAGCCAAAGAAAGAAAGAAGTGAACACAACAAAGACAGTGTCAACCGCACAGTGACTTTCTCCATTTAGGGACTAGTGTTATGTTACCAACTCATATTTCCTCAGAGTGCACCAGATACAGAATGAAAATAGGGTCACAAGGTCAGAGTATTACACTAATAGACACAAACAGAATTTCTCTGGTTGTTACCTCCCCCTTCTCCCACTCACTCTGAGATCATTCTGACCTCTTAGATTCTCAGCTGCATTTTCAAGAAGTCTCTATATCTCAAAGGAGGTTGCCAGCACTGCCAAATCGTTCCTCTGTGTTAAGACTAGCTCATTACCCTTTGTTTGGTCAAACTGGTACTTTGATAGTCTCTGTTAACCTAAAGATGAGTTATTTTCCAGAAACATCTTTTATAAATATATCTTTGGTGGCCAAATTTCATTTGTTCTCTAGATTTGCTCGGACATCTAAATTTTTCTGTGAGTTCATAGCACTGCATAATCTTGCTATCTGTCACTATTCTATCAAAACTGACATCCTTGAGAGTAGGGCGCTGGCCCTATAGGCCGGAGGTGGCAGGTTCAAACCCAGCCCCGGTCAAAAACCACCAAAAAAACCCAAACAAACAAACAAAAAAACCTGGGCAGTGCCTGTGGCTCATCGAGTAGGGCGCCGGCCCCATATACCAAAGGTGGTGGGTTCAAACCCATCCTCGGCCAAACTGCAAAACAGAAAAATAGCCAGGCATTGTGGTGGGTGCCTGTAGTCCCAGCTACTCAGGAGGCTGAGCCAAGAGAATCGCCTAAGCCTAGGAGTTGGAGGTTGGTGTGAGCTGTGTGATGCCACAGCACTCTACCGAGGGCGATAAAGTGAGACTCTTTCTCTACCAAAAAAAACCAAAAAACAAAAAACACCTGACATCTTTGAAAATGAAACCATTGATAAAGGCTATATATTTTTTCTAGCCCTTATTTGTACAATATGATAGAAAACATTTTCTATTTTATGTTAGTCTTTAGCTTTTATACATTCCTTTTCATGTATTAAAGTCAGACTTTACTGTATTAAACAATAGCATGCCCAAAATACCTCATGTCCACTGAATTTGAACTCTTCTAAGCCATCTTATCAGTAATGATTTCAAAATTGTGCTGAGTTGGTGTTAAATGCCAGTCAAAATTTAGCCTTACCATTTTCTTGTCTTTATCCAAGGAACAATATTATTTACGTATTTGAATTTCCTATTATATTTTATCTTTCTTTGAAAAATGAATTTATAAGAGAAAAATGAAAGAGCTGGTAAACTACAAAGGCCTAAATATCTTAATAATAAATTTGGGACAAAGACTAACATGACCTGAAAGCAGTGATTTGTCAGTCTCAATCAAAAGTTCATTAGAGTTAAGCAGCTTGTTCGTGTTTCGAGGTGTATTAATAAAAAAAAGAACATATGTGGAATGATTCAGAACTATATCATCAAAGACTAGGATTAAAGGTGAAACATAATGAAAGATATTACAGTATAACATTTTGTAGCTCTTTGGTAAGAAAACCCACTGTTAAAGTCATTTATTAAAATGTAATTTTAGACAGTATTACTATCTATTACAATTTATAAAGACATACATACCATGTGATTATTTATCCAGTGTAGCTTTCTCCTGCTACACTATAATGGCCCTGAGTTTTTTTTTTTCTTTTCACCACTTGCTTGTGAGAAATTAGCAAAATGACTAGCACTTACATGTTACTAGCATAACAAATACGTTGAATGAATTAATGAACTTGTGTGAATATTCCTATAGAAAAGCTACTTTTATGTTGGGTTTAAAGACAAAAGCATTTTAAATATTGGTAGATGCAGCCAAATAGCTCTCTCTAAAAAAAAAAGTAAAAAAAAAATGCTATTCTTGAGGTATTAGAAAAACCTAACATGAATGTAGAATTCGTTTGTTTTCTTGTGAAGAAGTTAATATGCAACTATGCTTAAACAAAAACAACCCTATTCTGGCTGAGTGCACTGACTCATGCCTATAATTTGAGCACTTTGAGAGGCTGAGGCAGGAGTCTTACTTGAGGCCAGGAGTTCAAGCCAGCCTGGGCAACATAGTGAGAGTCTGTCTCTACAAATAATGTATTCTTTTGTATTTTAAAATGTTATAATAGAGAAAAAATTGGCTTTTTTGGGAAAAGTATATTGTATTGACAAACTATGTTTTAAGATTTTGCAGTTGTTGCTTCTTATAATTTTAGAGTGTAATACTCTGAGGAAGTAACATAAAAAACTGAAACTTGTACATGTTAGCCAGGTAAAAAGTGTAAGATTTTGAATAGAAGGAAGAACAAGTGTGAATATAAGAAAAAGCAAAACTCCAAATAGTCAACACTAGAAATAAGATTAAATAAATGATGTGCGTCTATATCTTGAACACGATGGCGTCATTATAAGAAATGAAATGGTTTAGTAGTTGCTGATACAGAAAGATACTTTTTGAGGAGGAAAACACAGATGTAGGATATTGTTTTCTTGAAACAAACAAACAAATGTGGGCATGTGCACCTATAGCCACACGTATGTGCATCTGTACCCCCAGAGGAAAAGTGTCTTAGAGGATACAAATCAAAATGTGAACTGCTTTACTCTTGGGGAGTGAATGGCTTGGGGTTGTGATAGGGAGATTTTTAACTTACTATGCTTCAGTTTTAATGGAATTTTAAAAAACAGCCAACTTATATAAATTTTGTAATGAATAGATTGTTTTAAAAAAAGAACATGGTATGTGGAAGCAGGGTGGGTTTTAAAATGCATTTGTTAATAAACTCATTGGAAGCATCAGGAGATTTCTTCTAGACTTCTACAAAATTGGTTAGGTTAGATTAATGATTTTCTAACATTTTTAAAACTGTGGAGCCTGTTGTTTACATTCAATCCCAGGCAGAATTCTTGTATGTGAAAAGTGATGAAAGCAGAGTTGCTTGGTGGAAGCTAGGAGTGAGGGGCCTCTCTCCAAGTCCCCCTCCCCTCATAATCTTTTGACAGCCCCTAAGGCTCTGCTGAACACGGTTTGAAATATACTGGTCTCTCCCTGGGATGCTTTTGATTTAGTCCTTCCTGAAGGTCAGAGGGATATATCAGCCCTGTGATTCTAAAGCACAAAGAATAAAGAATGCCTACAGGTAACCCTTGAATTCCCTCTCGTCTCACAGAAAACACATTTAGAGCAGGAAACATTCATGTCCTGTAAGATATTTCCAGATATACAATTGAAAAGGAATAGTTTTTTTTTAATTTCTTGGCTTTGGAGGCTTATAATTTTATTTCTTCAAGTGCAAGCTTTATGATTTATGTCTTCTTCATATCCTGAAAGTAACTAGAATGGTTTTCTTAAGGTAGTGATTGTAAATGTCTATAGTTCTATAAATGTCTCACTGCTCTACCTTTCTTAGACATAAGGAAACAGACAACATAAAAAATGAAATATTTCTTTATATTTCTCTAAGAATATGCCTTTTCTAGGTCCAGGCTATTGAACCAAGAAATACAACTTAAAAAAACATACGTAGTATTTAATAGTGAAATCTAATCCAACTTTTAAACAGAATTGGCCTTCATTTAGGATTCACACACAATTTTATATTTATTGTTTCATGCTCAGTGTTTAGTTTAGGGGATTTTTTTTATTTGTGGTATTAGAAGTGTAGTTTCCTAATACCACATGTTGTTATGTTTAACTTGCTAGTATCTTGAAAGTTTTGACGTAAACATGCTAGTGTGTTTTAAAAATTAGAGAAAGCATGTATTACAGTTTATTCACATAGACTTAAATTTGTGTACTGTACCTTAAATGGCTTTATTTATTTTTACTTTTAATGTGTGTGTGTGTGTGTATGTGTGTGAGAGAGAGAGACACTATAGTAAAGGCAAGTAAAACAAGCATAATATCAAAAAGAAAAAAAAAAACAACTCTCTTCCCCACAAGGTGGTACTGTGGTTCTTTTACTCTTTCAAAAATCTGTGTATAGAACTGATATTTCTCCACTTGTCTTGCTTCCCCCACTTTTTACAGGTGATCTTCAATTAGATTCTCATAAAAATGAGCAATAATTTCAAAGGCAACCTGCTACTTTTAGGTTGGAAGTAACTTGCAAGCAACCGAAGATTTTCTATTTAGACTTCTTTACAAGAGTTTTTTTCTTAGGTTTAAAAAAAGTTCTTATTCAACCTTTGGTTATAGTTTATACCATTTTATTTATACTTTGTTTTATATATATATACATACTATGAAAGTAGATGTAGTAGTAGTTTGTTGTAAAGAATTAACAATATTAAGCATCTTCAACACTTTTCAATAAGTGAGTATAAATACAGCTTGTAGTCTTTCAGGCAAAACTCTTGTGGTGTTATAATTTTCTCTCTTTTTATGATTAAGAATTTGATTCAAACCACAGTTATATAGGTAAAAATTTCAGATGTTTTTTTAAAAAAACATTTGAGTAGACACAGTGTTATTAATTTCTTTTTATGCTATATCCTTCAGTTTCTTTGAAGATTTAAAAAATATATTTGTATTTGGATATGGAACATTACATATAAAGTTGTTTTTCTCTGTACTGAGAACCAAGGCGAGTAATTGGAAGACTGGGCTCCAATCTCGGCTTCCCTACTTTGCTCGCTGGTCACAGATGGAAGCCTGTCAAACTCCTCATAGATTTCCGGGTCTGTCGTTGGGGAGTGGGGGTGCGGACACGGTGACAAAGAAGCCACCACAGCTCCTGACCTCAGGGCAGGGGCGGTCTCAGAGGTCCTGCATGGTAGAAATGGAGTGGTTGCCGGTGGGATGAAGGGACCTGCGTCTTGGACCGCCGTGACATAGCAGGCGGGTTTTTTTTCTGGACTGCCTGTTGGGTGATGGCACGGGGAGGGGGACGATGGAGATCGTGGCGGGATGGTGGTTTGGGGAAGGCCAGGGTCTAAGGAGAGGAAACAGTCTTTGATGAATTTGGTCACAATAACCAATGTGGCAAGAAAAGGAAAAACAAAAGAGAAAGGACTCTGCGAGAGAGTGGGAAGACAAAACCAAGGGAAAAAACAGGATCAAAAATGACAGCAAAAAGCAGAGGAGGGAAGGCAGGAAGTGGGGTCCCAGGAGGACCGCGCCGGGCGCCAGGAGGTCGGGCCGGGCCTGCGCTCCCCGCTGTCACCTTGTCGGGAGCGGCGAGGACCGCGTCTTCGTCCCGCTTAGCGGTGGGGAAGCTTCGACCTTGAGAGGCTAGGTAGCTGCTCAAGGTCACCGCGCTAAGCGCCAGAGCCAGGATTCTCCCCGCTGCTCCCCCAGCTCCAGGCTCTGGCCAGAACGCGGGCCGCGGAGACGCCGGGCGGGGACGGAAAGGCGGCGCGGGGCGCGGGACGCGGGGCGCGGAGACGCCGGGCGGGAGCCGCTTCCAGGCCGCCGGGCCGGAGTCAGGGCCGGGGCCGAGGGCCGAGGCTGGGTCTCCAGCGCGCGGAGAGTCTCCCCACCCCGCCGCTGCCCGCGTCGCGCGGCTCTCCCCGAGCCGCACTCGGTCCCCGGCACGCCATCGCCGGGCGCCCCACTCCCGGGAACCGCGCCTCGGCCTCCGCCCGGACCGGCCTGCGGGGGGCGCTGCGCGCGTCCCCGGCTCGGGCACCCGGCGGCCACAGCGCGTCCCAGAGCCCCGGCTCAGGCGCTGCGGGGGAGCGTCAGTGCCCACGGGACTGGACCCACAGGCGCGAGGACGCCCGGCGTTTACAGACCTCACCGTAACTTACGCGCATATGCACAAACGGCACACGCACGACGGGTACGGGTGTGCCTCGCTGGCAAAAACACAAACCCCCCCGAGGAAGAGCATTGCCGTCTGGACGGGAAACCGTGCGGCTGCGTGTCGGAGGAGCACCCCATTCGGGGAACAGCTCCTGCCAATCCTCGGCGATTATTCAAGGATTAGTAATTGACGAGACACCTTTCACCTGAAAATGGCTCGTCGGCATTGTCTCCGCAGAGAACTGCGAATTAAAGTGTCTTTGTTAGGGAGAACAAAGAGGAATCCAAATTATTTTAAGGAAGCTTTAACATTTGCCTTGGCAAACCGTTTTTCTAAAGATCAACCTTCGCTCGCTCGTTGACTCGCCCCCACTCTGTCACAGACTCTGCAGGGCCGTCTTTGGGACGAGGATAATGCTCCTGCTGGGTCTGGGGGCTCCCTCTTCTAGAGATGAACGATTTAAAGTTAAGAGGAAATTTAGAATTTGGGTCTGTAATACAGCAAGGGTGGGAACTGCGGCCTGGGGAAGTTAAGGCTGCGGTGAAAGTTTGTGCCCAGCAGGGACTGGACTCCGGGATCCCGCCCCGGCGCTCTTTGAAGAGCGGCGGCTCCCAAGACCTCTCGCTCCACGTGGCCCTGAACCCCAAGCTCATCCTCCCTCTTGGGAGTCCAGTAATAATCCTTTCCTGAAAGTTTGTCAAGAAGGCAATGTCTTCTTCCTTTTCAATTTAAAAATTATTTTCTCTCGCTGTCAGATTCATCCTGACATAGATCAAGAGTGGAAAAGTGTGTGGTGTAGAATAGTCATTAGTAAATCCATCTCGTTTTTTGTTTCATTTGACAGCAACACATTAAATTAATCCCTGTCCAAAAGAATCACATTAAGGGAGCTGTCAGTGCTAATCCCCAGCTCATTGTTGCTACCTAGCTCACGGTTGACTTTAAGGGGTCGCGCTGACATCTGTTTCTTCAGAGGCATGTCGGTGACTTCATCCAGACCCAGATCTGTTCCCATCAGAATGTCAAGGCACCCACAAGCTTTTCCAGGCCCTAAGTTAGCAGGGCGTCCAGCTTCTATAGAGGTTGTGCTCTTGTTTGGAACATTAATTCACCCTTGTACCTTTACCTGAGTAAAGACGCTTGTAACAGTAAAAGGAAAGTAAAAGTAGAAAATCCCCCCCAGGAGGACAAAAGCTGATTAAAAAAATAAAATAAAATGAAATTGCTATTGCTCTTATATGTATTTTTAGCATCCTGTTTCAGTTTCTTCTGTTACCTGCGTACTCAATTGTGTACAAACAAGATTTAAGATTGAAAAAAAGTTAGAAAAAAAATTTAATGGTTGAGAGGAAAACAGATTACACCCACCAATGAAAGAAAAAAGATGGGGAGAGTGGAAGGGATGAAAAAGTCTGGAAAAATATAGATTAAAAATCTATACAATGTATAGAGGAAAAAAGCGAATTTACTGGTAAATCTAGGTAACAATTTAGATAGAATTTAGGCAGTACAGAAACTAGGAAAACACATGTTACTGTAAACATTCATTAACATCTAGAAACTATCATAACAAAGTGTTTTCTTTAAATTTGCTATTTATGTCTCTCTCTCCTCCCTTCACCCCTGCAGCCGCTGATACACCCCTATGGACTATCTAGCTTTTTGCTTACAACATTTATGGATTCCAGATCTGACAATCATGTATTAGCCTTTGTCTGGGCAGTGAAGAAAAAGTAGAAGAGTGATCCCATCTTAAATCATTTTACCTGTTTTTAAAATATACTCCCCACCTGATTATTCTTATTTTCATAGATACTTGCCAAGGTTTAGAAGACAGAATGGGGACTAAAAATCTGGAGATGATCATCCATTATTTCACAGCTTATAGTGACTGATTTTTGTACATGCACTACAGGTCTCTATATTGATGCATACCAGAAAACAGATATGTGTATCTTATTTTTTACTAATTGAACTGTGCTTTGTTCATAAGTTGCAAAGGGACACTGTAAATCTCTTTGCCAAGTGGAAAACTTACCTTTCCCCTGAAAAACCTGTTATCTTCCAGCTACATGGTGCAGCAGAACCTCTCATTCGTGGGATCTTAGCTATTTTAATTCCAATTTTGTTTTTCTTTTATTACAGTTCATTACTCCTTTGGCTCCTGAAAGTCATACTGAATTGTAAGGGTGGAAAAGTATCTCTTCCTTTTCATTGACACACAATAGATATAAATATTTTGGGACGATTTTCTTTTCTTCTACCCATCCTAGGTTCATGGCTGAAGCCCCTATAATAAAAAAAAACAGGTATACAAATATACAAACATATTTAATATAAGTTTTACATGATATGAGAGCCTTCATAAGAAAATGAATTGATGAAATGGTTAAACCTGGATGTTTTTTATAGTAGTTTTGTGTATGTTTTATATAGTTTTATGGTAAGTTTGATGAAGAGGGGATAGTGTGGAGAAATAAGACAGAACAAATGGAGTTTACACGAAATTGACAAACTTCACTTTCGTGAGGGGAAAACTCACGAGGCCTGTTGATTCAGATCCCTCTCTGGGTCCCTTGGTGCAGAGATAATGGTGTTCCTTTCCTCCTACCACAGGGAAGACACCTCTCAAGTGCAGTCCTATGACCCGCTTCAGGGGAAAGGGTGGGAGAACTTCCTACTTCTGCTGTTTTCTCAAGTTCTTTTAGCTTAAATTATTCCTTCTGCTTAAAATGTGCCAAGAATCCCATCAGGACATAGCTACTTTTGAACTTTTATGCAAGCAAACACAGTTTTATTGAGCTATCTATTGAAAGCTATTTCATTTATTTTACTGATTAAACAACTGAGGTTCATTCAGAGAATATGGGCTAGGGTTTTGGTGGTCCAAACGACAAGACTATAAAGGATCAGCAAGGAAATAACTATGGATGTATTCAGGGCTCTCCAGAGGACGCCGGGAGTGTGTGAGGAGTGAGCATCAGTGGGCTGAGACCTAGTCCAGGTTTTGGAAGTTGTCGGGCTGGAGCAGACATGAAGGGAATGTCAAAACTCCAGGGACTCCAAACTTAAGCAGCCCTTATACTCAGCACAGCGTCTTGTGCTTAGTAGGCATTCAGCAAATAATCTCCAAACCAACAGTGAATGTGCGCAGAGCGGGCGTGGGAGAGGGAATGCAGGCTGGAACCGCGTACAGAGCAAACCGCAGAGGCGGCAGAGGAGCGGGCAGAGCCGGACACTGTTAGCTGTGGAAGTGGAGGCACCTCGCTGGGTCCCGACGACTGGGGAGCGACGCGGTGGGGGACACGAGGCGTAAACCCTCGGACATATGTCCAAAGGTGCTGTTCACTGGGCTCATGGTCAGACAGAGCTTTGCCTTCAGGGGGCAAATTTAGGTAATTCAATCATCCTCTCATAGAAAGACGTGTATGTGGGGGCTCTTCGTTCAGCTCTGAGCAGCAGCAGGAGCCAGGCCCCCGCTTCTGTGTGATGATGCTGGTGACTGAGCTCCCCGGGCACCGGCGCTCCGGTCTGCGCAGCCAGTAAGGACAGGACAAATCGCTGGTGGCGGGACACCACTGGCAGAGACTGGATGGGGTCTAGGGAGGCTGCAATGGCAGTGGGCGTAGGAGGTGGGGAAGACCTTTCTATGAGACTATTCCTGGGGCCATGTCCTTACACCCGGTCACTGGCAGCCATTACCCCACTGTTCTTTTCTTTACTGGCTCAAAGGATGGTCGGTGGCTTTCCTTTTCCACATCTGTCTCCTGTGGCTTTTGTCTGGAGTTTTCTCTATCCTGTGAAGTAAGTGCTTTTGTCCTATCATCCATCTGACCTTGAGGCAAATATAATATTTTTGGCTTTTAAAAAGGATTTTTTTTATTAGCAATCATGGGAATGGAGAGAAGAAATATAAGTAAAAGAGCTGCCCCCATTTCCCCTTCTTTCATATGCTTAGACATCTATAGAAACATAATAGTCTTTGTGGCTGAGGGGTGTTCTCAGGGTATGGGAAGGATGGAAATCAGAGGCACTGAAGGTTCAGACCCCAGTTCTCTACGGTTGTCACAGGAATTGGAAGAGAGGATAGTGAGGGTTTGGACAGGGACATGGGTGCTGCCCGCAACATCCAGGCTTGAGCTGGGTGAGGAAGAGCCGGGGAGGAGAAAGGCCGCTCTGGGGTTCTCCATTCACTCAACACTTGCTTCTGCTGCTTCTGAACACGGGCTGCCCACGAGAGAGCAGGGAGCAGGTGAGAAGTGAGACCCACACTTAGGATTGTTTCTAAGTGCAAATGCTAATTTTCTCTGAGCTATCAATGGTCTCTCACTATGATGAGGAATAAAAAGAAATCCAAGAGAGGAAAAGAGAGGTATATGAACCTGCATACTTTTAGTTTTGTCCTATTGCTTCTAAGCCCATTGAAAAAACTGTAACTGACAACCCATTTTTAAACTTAAATTAAATCTGTGTAATTTAGGTAGAAAGCCCCTGGGCAGGTATGGCACCTTTTTTCTGTGCTTGCCAGGGTACCAAGCATACTGAAGGCATTTAGAAAATAATGATAATAATTTAAAGCAATGGGAGCATTGGGTGTATAGGGAGATAAGAAACTGGAAGACTGGGGCCCACTAATAATTAATAATGTCTCAGGAGGTGGTCCCACTGTTTTTGGATTTCAAATCCCTTTGTTCAATTTCTTGCTGGAGTGAATTCAACAGAAAAAAGAATAATCTTTAATTTGATACTTAGTAACTTCAGTGTCCTGTGCTGAGCTGGTTAAGATCGCATATTCTTATGAAAATATACGCATTCATAATCAGTCCGATAATGTCCCTCCCCAGGGTTTCTAAATGCAAAAGCGAGAGATCTCATATTCAGATATGTGGCTTCAAAGTCATAGGATCATTTGAGAAGTTAGCATTCCTTATTTTTTACTTTTTATTCTTGAAATTGAAAGGAAAACAACACCATAAAAGTCTCTAATTAGATACATAATGAAACAAGGGCCAGCATTCACAAATTAAGGCTTCACTAGGAAAGAATTCTTGTCCTTTTGTGTGATAGGCTGAACTGACACTTTAATAACATGACAGAATGACTGGAGTATGCCTTTGCTTAAGGTTGAATTTCCAATTCTCTTGCTGCCCTGTGTGCTCACACCCTGAAGAGTTGGGGTCTGCCATAATTTATCTGGGTTAAAATAGTCTGAGAATGTAGACTAGGGGAGTCCATGAAAAGACTGGAAAGAAGGCAAAATGGGTCTCACCTGCTCGCCACTTCTTTCAGTGTGTTCTTGCCCCACCTCCAGTGCACCCGGTACCACCTGCCTTGGGTTTGGTTTAAACATTTCTTCTCTTCCCTGCATCAAAGCTTAAGAGTCTCTGCTTTGCTGGACTGACCCCATTCCATTTGGATTCTACTTTTTAAACATTCTTGAATCCTTTCCTTCCTCTGTATCTTCTTTGCCTTGTCTTATTCTGAGTTTGCATCATCTTTTGTCTGAATTACCGGAAAGCTTCTTGATCGGTGCACTCAGCCTGGGCTCCGTGTAGGGCATTCTTCACCTACTTTTAGGGTTTTCTTTCTCAGACACAGATCTGCTTTTGTCTTGTTTCTGCTTAAAAATTTTTACACACTGTGTCCATCAGCCACAGAGTAAACATCATACTCCTGAGCAAAGCATCAAAAGTACTCTGTCCTCTGGCTATCTGCCCAGCTTTATCAATCCCCCCGGCCATCCTTCTTTATACATGGGCTTTCATAGGCTACTGTGGTTTGCTTTGCTCCATCTGTACCTTTGAACAAGACATTGTGTTTGCCTGCACTGCCTACCAAGGTTTATTGTGAAATTACTTTACTTCCCTGGACAGAACAATTATTCCCTCATCACCACACTTTCTTTAAAGAGAATCTATCCTGGCTCGGCGCCTGTGGCTCAACGGGTTAAGGCGCCAGCCACATACACCTGAGCTGGCGGGTTCGAATCCAGCCCGGGCCTGCCAAACAATGACGGCTGCAACCAAAAAATGGCCGAGTGTTGTGACGGCTGCCTGTAGTCCCAGCTACTTGGGAGGCGGAGGCAAGAGATTTGCTGGAGCCCAGGAATTGGAGGCTGCTGTGAGCTGTGATGCCACAGCACTCTATCCAGGGTGACAGCTTGAGGCTCTGTCTCAAAAAAAAAAGAGAATCTATCCTTGGACAAGGGGTGGATTAAGGCAGATTCTCTTTCCAAAGAATTGATATGGAGAAACAGAGAGGGATGATATGGAGACGCAGCCTCGAGTGTTGATGTGGTCGTGTGTGCGAGCCAAGAGAGCCCGTCTACAGGGAAAGGCCGGAAGATGGCAGATTGCGGGGAAAAGTACATGTGAGAGATCCTTCGGACCTAGAGAAGGGGAAGGCATGGGGCACCATTTGGCTCCTGTCTGCTTATCTATCCCTGTGGAGTCACTATGGAGACTGCAGTCACTTGTTAGATACGCTTAGCTCTTTACACTAGCATCGTCTCTATTTAACTGGCCCAGGTGGGAGTTCCTGTTTCTAGTTATCAAATGATTCCATTTTAAGACTCATCTATTACGTGCAGTGAAATTATTTGTAGACAGTATATTCATCTTCCCCAACAAACAGAAAGCCTCTGATAGAGACACTTCAAAACTTTTATTTTGAGATTCCCAGGAATTAGGCTAGCTTTGGTTGGTTAATGGCATGTGTTTGAAGGAATGGAAACTAATCCTATTTTCTCAGTGTCCTTTCTAGTATAATAAAAAACTTATGAAATTGCAAAGTTGGTGTTGCTATTATTGTAGATGACAAAGTATTAGGTCTTTCCGTAACATGGAATCAATTCTTTGAGGTACAGAAAAAGCCAAAAAGTGGGAATTTGTCAATATTGGATTTGAGAATTTGTCAGCATTAGATTTCATGGGGAGGTATTTTGGGAGCCTTTAGACATCTCTGAAATTATAGTGTATCTTGGTGCAGGGCCAGCGGGGAGTGGGGACAGTGGCAGAAGGAACTGTCTGAGGGACAGGAGGACTCCTCTGCGGGAGCTTGTAATGACCAAGCCCCCTGTCCCTGCAGTAAGCCCCAAGCCCCTGTCCCTATACCAAATCCCTTACCCTGGCTACTAATCTCCCAACCCACAAATTTAACAAACTTTTTACCCTTCAAAGGGGAAGTACCCTGTATTTCAGCCTCAACCCCCTCAAGGGTGGAGGAGCTAAATTCCGGAATAAGAGATAAGCAGGGAGGGGTACGCGTCCCAAGTTCTCTAGAAACTTACCCAACTCCTATGCCCGTCCCCTGTACCCCTGAACTATGTATGAACCATGAAGTAATGAACTTATGATGCATCTTGTGATTTATGAACCAATATGTACCCCCCACCCTGCGACCCTGCCTTAATTGCTATGATTAGTTTCTGTATTACACTAGCTTGCTTTGCTGACCATGCAAGAAAAAGAGTATAAAAAGCTTGCTCACCTGGCATTCAGGGCTGCATGCCTTTGAGGTATCAGCCCCCTGCAGGTATAATAAATTTATCAATTATTGCATCAAATTGGGGTCCATCTTTCTATTTCTGTGACTCAGTTTACTTCAACGGGAGGGGAGGGCAGGGGAGGGGAGGGGAGAGGGGTGGTGGGGAGGGGAGAGGAGTGGTGGGGAGGGGGAGGGCAGGGGAGGACAAGCTGATGGCTGTGGCCAGCACTGAACCATGGAAACAGCTTTATTGATATAGTATCTTAACCAGGTTGATAAATGATGTAAATCTTAGCACGTGGGGTAAAGATCAACCTTAAAGATGAAAAACTGTGTGCTTGCCGATAATAGGAAAAGTATGCATGGGCTACGTGACTTCTGGCAGGTGAAAAGAATGTGTCTCAAGGAGGAGGAGAAGTGGTTGGGGGTCGCTTCCCGACTGCCTCCCAGGCTGTGGGGGTCCTGCCACCTCACAGCCCATTCCCCACAATTTTGGTTGTCTATTTTTTGGTTTCAATCCTTTATTCAGGTTTTGAAGAAAGTTATGTAAGTTGCATTACTTCTTGAATCTGAGTTACTATTAAGCTTATAAAACACCACGTTTTCTTTTTATTTTTCCTTTCTTTTTTTATTTTTTGAGACAGGGCCTTGCTCTATTGCCTGGGCTAGAGTGCATTGGGATCATCAAAGCTCACTGCAATCTCAAACTTCTGGACTCAAATGATTCTCTTGCCTCAGCCTCCTAAGAGGCTGACACTAGCACACCTATTAATTTTTCTGGTTTTTGTAGAGATGGGGTGGGTCTCACTCTTGCTTGGGCTGGTCTTGAACTTGCTGGCTTCAAGTGATCTTCCTGCCTCAGTCTCCCAAAGTACTAGGATTACAAACATGAGTTGTTGCTTCCAGCTAAGAAATTTTTTAAAAAGTATTTTATGTCGGGCGGCTCCTGTGGCTCAAAGGAGTAGGGCGCTGGCCTCATAAACCAGAGGTGGTGGGTTCAAACCCAGCCCCAGCCAAAAAAAAAGTATTTTATGTCAAAGGGTCAAAGGGATACAGATGCTAAAAGGAATCTATCACCCAGACTTGCTTGCTGGAGTAATGTATGTTGCCAGGTATAATTAATGTGTAAAAATACCGGTTGTTTGTAAAGAAGGCAACTATTTGGAGACGGGAGAAAATCAAGAGAGACATCTTCTAACAAGGAAGTGAGACCGTAGAAACAAGATGAACTGAGACACATCCAACTGGGGAAATTTGTCATAAGGGAATTTACATGAAATGAACAGACACCTTTTATTTCTTCATGGCAAGAAAGACAGTGACAGAAGCAGGTAGCAGGAAAACTAAGAGGCAAACTGAAACATCTGGGTGACAGTGAGACAGTTGTCCGTCTTGAAGACAGCCAGGCTGATAAAAACCAAAACCAGAGCTCTGAAAGTGAGTGAAGCCAAGAGGCGCAAGTCCAAAGACGTCTGGGGGTTTTGACCTGTGGCAACAAGTGACAGAAGACAAGGAGGGGTTCCTTCTTTTCAGCTGACATAGGGAAAGTGCCTACATTAATTATAGCTTTTCAAAACTAGAAAGAAAACACCCCGATAAACAATAGATTAAAACATTTAGCCAGGCATGGTGTCCTGACCCTGCAGTCTCAGCTACTCAGGAGAGAGGCTGAGGATCCCCTGAGCCTAGGAAGGAGTTGGAGGCTGCAGTGAGCTATGATTTTGCCACCGCACTCCAGCCTGGGTGACAGAGTAAGACACTGTCTCTAACATAAAGAAAATAAAAC
>CAUYRH010015310.1:0-66345 GCA_963574655.1 Perodicticus potto | reverse complement strand
ATTTATAAAGAAATATTTTACTTCCTAGATGGTGAAGTATAGCATTTAAACTTTTTCCCTATAACTTTCATATAAATTGGATTCAATTTTGACCAAAGTACATTACTTAAACATTAATTTTTTAATTCAACTTGTCAATATGTTGTTTAGGATATTACATCCTCATTTATAAGTGAAACATGTTTGTAAATTCCCTTTATAACAATATATTTTCTCCAATTTCAATATCAGTTGTATCCAGATCAAGTAGAATGATATTGAAATATTTCTTCTTTTTTTATTGTTTATAAGATTTCTGGACTTGCTTGTTTTGTAAAATCATTGTGGTCTATGAGTTTATGATAGTTGGAACTTTGTTATTTAATTTAATTCATTGCTTAATTACTGTTTTCGTATGAATGATTATACTATGGTTAATATGTTAGCATAGCAGTATTCCCAGATAGTTTTTCATTTGTTGGGAGGTTGGGTTTTGGGGGGGCAGAATTAATACTTTGCATGAAATATCTTATTTTATAACAGTGAAATTGCTTTCTCTTTTGTCTTGTGATTTTTTTGAGGTGAAATTTAAGTTTTTGTGTGAGTAGTACTATTATACCTATCTTGAGTGTCTTTCTTGTACTGCATCACATTATACCTATGTTTAATTCCTAATAAACTATTCACTTGTTAAAAAAAAATTCTCTATATGTGGAACCTAAAGAAAAATCTTACATTGACACACTGAGACGTTCGCAAGAGTGTTCATCAATGATTTGCTCTGTCTAACAGAGTTGCAGTCAGTCTTGGTAAAACCATGAAGAAAATCTTTTGAGACAGACTGGTAAAGTCCATTATTTCACTTCCATGAAATACAAGTCAATAGCATCCTTTCTGAATCAACTTGCTGGGCTTATTGGTGTTGCTGGGAGGGCTTCATTTGTTTCCATTTGTATGGCACTCAGTCAGGAAGAGAACATTTTCTCCAAATGATTTTAAAAGTGAATTAAAGAAGTCGCAAAGCCTTGAGTTTTGGGGGACCTTACTTCTTCTCGTGTGACAATTTTTCAGTGGTTTCTAGAAGTTAGATGAGGATGAAATTCACTGAAAGGTGAGGAGAGGAGTGGGTGTCTGGCAACCAGAGTGACTGAGGAAAACATCACTGCTGTGGAAAAAAATGGTTTGCAAAAACAGTGGAGGGAAACATAAGTTCATTGAAGTGGCTCTGCAGATTGGATTGCTGGTAGGATCCAAAATCCTGCATGATTAGCTTCAAGTCAGGAAAGTTTCACTCTGATTGGTGAATTTTTATTCAACACATTGGTGTTGGATGGTGTGAAGAAATGCTGGTTAGATTTGAGGGAGGCAAATGTAGATGTATTTCCAAATTTATTACTGGACCTGGATTTACCAGTTTGATCAAAAGATTATGCATCAGTTCACAGTACAGATTATTTTTTCCAGTGAAAATCCATCAGCATGGCTCAGCGCCTGTAGCTAAAGTGGCTAAGTCACCAGGCACATACACCAGAGTTGGCGGGTTCGAATCCAGCCTGGGCCTGCCAAACAACAATGACAACTACAACTAATAAATAGCCAGATGTTGTGGTGGGTACCTGTAGTCCCAGCTGCTTGGGAGGCTGAGGCAGGAGAATCACTTAGGAGTTGGAGGTTGCTGTGAGCTGTGACGCCAGCATTCTACCCAGGGTGACAGCTTGAGGCTCTCTCTCAAAAACAAAAAGAAGTAAAAAAAAAATATCCATCAATAAAAGTGAGGCAAATGGCTCTGAAGTGATGGAAAAAAAATGGTGGCAACTTTCTTCTTCAAAGGTAGTCATGTTGCAACTATTCCTCTGGAGAAACAAAAGACTATTACTGCTCAGTGGCACATGACACTATGCCTACCAAAGGTTTTTTGGAAGCTTCAAGAATGGTGGCCATGGACAGGACTATGGGGAACCATCTTGTGCCATGAAATGTGTCCCACACAGCCAAGATCACCATTAGGTTCTTAGAGTCTACAGAGGTTAAACTTATGGCTGATCTATCAGGCAGTCCTGACCTGGCCATAGGTGATGATTTCCTGTTCCTAATGGTAAAAAATCATGTGAGTGGAAGAAGGTTCTCCAGCCATGAAGAAGTTGTTCACACTTACAAAAGTGAGCTTACAGTGCTTGAAGAAAATGAGTGAAAAGAATGTTTTCAAAAATGGTTTATGAGAATGCAAAAGTTTATAGAATGCTATTGCGATTATTTTGAGAAAATATAGTAATCAAAATGATTTTACATTTCTTAATTTTTGTGTAACTCCAGACTTCTGTAGTGTCCCTCATATCACACTGTGGCCAGAAACAACTTTAAATCTACATGAAACATTGCGAGGTTGAAAATGTAGGTAACAGAATTAGACAAATGGCATAATATCAATTACTACAGCAAATGACTAGTGTATGTAACAGCAAATAAAACATTCCATGGATTAAAAATGCATGAATATAAACAGAGTCAGTCATTATGAGTAAAATGGTGAGTTTGGAAAAGGATTTGCGGGTACAGGATGAATGAGAAAAATTGGTAAAATAGTGATAGTGGATTATTAAATGAGGATGATGATTAGCTCAACTCTTAGGCCTGGAATCCTTCAGACAAAGAATTGCTCAAAGCAGATCACAAAAGGTCACTGGAGTGAGGGGAAAATGCAGGGCAGTGTCTGGCACATAGGTGCTAGATAATTGCTTTCTGAACCACTGAACAAATAAATGAATTTGTGAAATAAGAAAACAAAAAAAGAATTTAAAATATATGTTTTATGTGCTACATTTTTTTAATAGCAGATAGAAAGGGTGTACAAAGATAGAACATAATCAAAGGACTTTTTTTTGTCTATATAATCCAAATTAATATGTGCTACTATGATTGATAATTGGTTTGGACTGGGGCTCTGGTTATGATTATTTATGAAACAGAGAGGAAAATGCAAAATTGATTCTGATGATGCTGATTATGCTGAAAAAACATGATGTTGGTTGGAATTCAATTAATTACATGCATTTCTGACCATCCTAGGGGCCCTTAGGTCTGATCATAAAAAAGCCGACTATGATCAATTTAAAAATCTCTCTAAGGCAAACATATTTCAGTGGGAAATACATTTTCCTATCTACAGTGTTTGGTTCAGCATAATTAGCATGAATAATTCAGGACAATTTCCTGATAGTTATTATATTTGAGAGCTTAGCTGGATCCTAACTGCCCTCAAAATGTAGTCAGAATGTAAATTTATTGGGAAAGAGTGGGAAGTAGGTATTTTGATTAAATTGTAATACGTATTTAGAATTAACAATATTCAGGGTCTTAAGAAAATGACCTTAACATATTATTTTATAGAAATGCATTTGCATAATTATTGCAATGACATCTCCCCCTCTTTCTAATTCTTCTCCCACACCTCCCTTACATATTTAAAGTCTCCTTTAATCAATAAGGTTTCGAGGAAAGGAACATAGCGTGTTTTACAGTTCATTTTAAGTTTAATGCCAGCTAAATGAGGCAGTATGATTTTAACCTAAGGAAAGCAGACAAAGAGATCTGCTTTTACAGAAATGAGACTGTTGGAATCAATTACTCAGATTGGGTCAAGTTTGTCATGTTTACATTCTGTAACAAGGCATTTACCTTTGTGAACTTCTAATTTGGTTCCCTCTCACTGCATGTAAAACCTGGAAAAGGCATCAGGTTTTAGAATGAGTTATAAGAGAATGAACTTTATACATAACAGTGGATTTTTTTTTTAATTTCAAGCAATCTTAGTCAATTTGAGATCTTTTCAGTATAAAGTGAAACATCTGAATAGAACTTCTGGACTGCTAGTAAATGAGAACAAGAATGCAACTAGTGCTTTCCCTGATTCAACAGATGAAATTTTTTTTTGTTTTTGTTTGTTTGGCATTGTATATTTTGCTTGAAAACAGTTCATTGTTGGCCTGGCCTCAGTGTAACAATGGTTCTGGTCTGGTCTTGGAGAGACAAAGAGAAGAGTCTAGGACTGTTTGAAGGTGGATGTTCCAGACAGCACAGTAGAGTGGATGAAGAGGAAGGGGGGTGGGGACATGGTACTGTGTGCACTGAAGTCAGCCTGGGAAATGATGAGACCCTCAGTTTAGAACAAAAGCTCCTCACCTTTGGGGGCTCATGGATCTCCAGAATCTGATCAAAATTATTCCCCCCAAATACACTTACACATATCTTTCCTTTGCTGTCACTCAGGAAAAAAGAAATAAAAGAATATATTAAGACTTAAGTTTTTTCTTTTCAATTTAGTCGTTTTAGAACCAAATAGTTCCATAACTGATTATCTAAAAGGCAGTCTGGTTTCCACCTAGAGTTTTCATTTACAATCTGTGGATAAATAGGCACCTTATTTAATGTGTTTAAGCTTCAGTTTTCTCAATTATGTGATAAAAATAATAATACAACCTACCATATAGTTATATATTATATATTATTTGTCATTATTAATAGTTTATAATGTTCCACAGATAAAGTGGGACTGTTTTAAGACAACAGTTATTACTAGTCATTTATGCTCCTAAAAATTATTTGTTGGAATAAACCGTGTGATAAAACAGCTAAGCCTTTTTAACCCTTCACTCTTAACAAAATATACAGATATAATACATATATATATATATGTACTTATAGTTGTATGTATTTATATATAATAAATACTTGTGTGTGGGCATTCAATTACTTTTCCAATTATTTCCATTGGATGAAAGCACTTTCAGAAATGGCATTGCTGTGTGGAATTAATTGAATGCATATTTAGGAAATTGTATGGTGTTTTCTAAAAAGTATATGTGTATTTTTTGGTTTTTTGGAAGTCTATCTTTCTTTTTATGACATTAATACATACTGTTGGGAATTCTTTGGTTTCATGTTTATAGATAAATATATGATCTGTAGTAATATGTTAGTTAGGAATCTGATTTGAAATATAATTTTTATCATAGTATAATAAGGTCATAACAGAACTTTTTATTTTGGAATAAATTTAGATTTACAGAAAAGTTACAAAAGTGATACAAAGAGTTCTCATTCTATCATTGTCCAGTTTCTCCTAACATTAACATCTAACCAGGGAGCATTTGACAAAATTAAGAGATTAACATAGATACAATATTACTAGCTAAACTACAAACTTTATTCTTATTTTGTTGGTTCCATTTTAGTACTTTATATTCTCTTTGTAATGTCTGTCTATTCTTATTTCAGAACTGAAATGTTTCCTTTTCTTTTCTTTTCTTTCTTTCTTTCTTTTTTTTTTTTTTTTTTACAAGAACTATCACTTTATTTCTAGCCATTTCTTTATAACCATACTTGTGGGAAAACACCCACGTGTATCTCCCAAGCCTGAATTCCCCCCAGTACTGAGTTGTTTTTAATGTTGCTAATTTATTTATCATGTCTGTGAAGCAAAGCCAAATTTTCATTCTGAAAAAAAATTTACTTCATTGTTTTAGATAACTTATTCTTCAAAATGAACTTTAAAATTATGGAGCAAAATTTAATAAAATGTAATATTGAAATTTTATTTTTAGTTTTCCCAATTAAATACTCATCACATCGTCTAACTAAATTAAACTGAATTAACGACCCAATAACAGGCAGTGATAGACCAGAGCAGAACCCTTCTACCAGCAGCAGAGCTTCCCTATGGAAGCAGGTTGGAAAATGGTCTACTGCGGGCAAATTGCTCCCAAGAAAAAGAAGGGGAAACCTGTCAACTGTCTCCGTGGACCAGTACCCAATACTCCAGTCAGAGAAGTAACTTCATCTCCTTGGGGTAAAAGAATAATGAGACAGAATAAGGGCACAAAGCACACAGACTGAATTTGTTTACTTATAGGGGGAGTATTGAGTATGGAGAAAAAAGCATTCTCCCCTATGCCATTCTCTCCCAAATTCTGTTTTTCTGCATATCCCCTATCTGATTTTTTCAGAGTCCTCAACTTAGGAATACATTTCCCCCTCTCAGAAGTAAGAAATATTTTATACTTATAATTATATGAAATTATAATATATGTATTAAACATATATACAATTGCTCTGAATAAAAATTTAATAGACATATCAAAATGTTGCCAATATGGCCTTTGAGAGTAACCAATCCAAATTGTAAAGTTTACATAACCTAAAGTCCAAGAGCTCACCAGACTTCTCCCAAACTGATCTGAAAATTAGCATAAAACTTGGAAAAGAACCTGTGATGATCATTCCCGGGGTAGCATCGCACAACAGAATTTGATGGTTCTTGTAGTAGCTATTTATAATGAAAAACACTATCTATAAAACACAAATGTAAATAATTGTTATAACATTCTTATTGCTACTATTTTCAGGTTTTATAATTTGATATTGTTTTATTCAGATGGTCATATATGAATCTCTTCCCTTTCTGACTGTCATATGACAGAGGTCTGGTATGTAGAAGATAAAAGCTGGTGCTGTGTTCCTGGGCTGTAGAACTTAAATGTAGTTTGTCATAGTTATGCTTACTAACACATCACTATAGGGAATTAGAAAATTAGCTCATTATTAAATATGTTTGCTTAATATAAAACTCCGTTGACTAAAGTAATCAACATTTTTAATATCTTTCAATGAAATAGTGACTGTGTCCAATGTTGTTATGATTTACTGGGCTAATTTACTGAGAGCTTTGATTGAAGCACTTGAGCAATGAGATACAAGCCCACAGTTCTAACGTGGCAATCTTGGATGTGGTTGGGACAATAGGAAGTAGTTTCTTCTTTTGGAAATAAGCTGGTAAGAAAACTGCTCCAGGGAAGCAGGCCTAAGCTTAGAAACAAAAGAACCCAAGGAGAGGGGCCGGAGCCTCGTTCTAGGTCAGTGCTCATGCTGTTGGTTCTGAGGACTCTTTGGGAAATTACAGTAGAAACATATTTGAAGTTGGAGCCTAGAAAGAGTCTGTTTTACAAAAGAACCAGGAAATTTACTCCATCTTGAGCTGGTATGAAAACTACGTCTTGCCCCTTTGTTAATAAAATAGGATTTATCTAAAGACTTTCACTGACAATATGACTAACCAGTGCCCCTCTTCTCCATTTCTATCTCTGCCTTCTTTCCTCCCTTACCACACTGCATTATTCCCCTGCACAGTCCAAGGTACTTTTGACTCTCCCTATCTCTCTTGCTTCTGGACTTAATGCCCATCTTCGGCCTTCTCAGCATTAACTCTCATAACCCAAGAGCCACGTTAAATCTTAACTTAAACGTTACACAGAGAGAAGTGTTTCAGTGAGATGTTTGTGTGTGCAAGTATCAGAAACCCAAACACAAGACAGGCTTTTCTTAGTTCACTTGAGTTGGTGTTGAGAGATAAGGCAAGTTGTAGAGTTGGGCAGGCCATGAACTGACACACATCATTAAGGACTCAGGTCTTTGGTGTCTCTGTACTTTGCTGTCTGCTTCTTACAGTTCTTGCTTAAAAGTAAGGAAGAATTGTTCTTGAAGATGACACCTAATGCCTCCTTTTAAGTCCATGCTAGAATTTTGTCATGTGCTCTTTCCTGAACAAATATCTGGCATAACATAAGACTATCTTTGGGTTGCTGATAGTCAACAGTTGCCTTAGCACTGTTGACAATCAGGGCCAGATAATACTTTGTTTATGGAGAGCTGCTTTGTACACGACAGGAAATTTAGCACCATCCTCAGATGCTTCCCATTGAATGCTAGTACTCTTCCCATTATGTGACAACCCTTAATGTCTGTAGGCATGGCCAAATATCCCCTGGGTAAAATTGTTCCCAGTTAAGAACTACAACTTTAGACCTGAAGTTAAAAGTGAGCCGGGCCTCTGAGTTGGTACCCAGCAATGTAAGAGAAGGATGATTACTCTATGCAAGGAAAAGTTCTTTTAAAAATGAAACAGAAGAGCATAATGATGTTTGGGTAATCTGCAGTGTAAATTGCATTGTTGAATCATGTATCTCCTTAATATTGCTGATGACCAATCTAAGATAATCTTGACACTACCCAGTAGGTAGCCATCCTTTCTGACTGGTTGTGGAAGGGAAATTGCTGTAATGTAAAGGGCCTCGATGGAAAGAAGGACAGTTTACTTCTGTGAAAAATCTCATTTCTGCCATTTGCCGTGGGTGTTCAATGGGACAACAGCCTTATAGGTCCAGCTGCCTGGACGAAAAAAAAAAAAAAACCCAAAAATAAAAACAGAGCTCAATTAACTATATTAGCACTTTGCTGCTAGGGTGTGAGATTTGTCAGTAACTGCAGGTCTTTCAGCACACTTGATGTGAGTTGTGGAACCTTAGGATAAACATAAACTTTGCACCATTCAAAAAAATTGGTTAACTTGGTGGCATTTGAACACACTTGTCCTTGTGTATACCTACTTGTTGAAATACCCAGTGTCAGGAGCTATCTAGCTGCCATTCTGCATGTTGGGCTGCACCTCTCATTTGCATATGAAGGAGTCCTCTGCTCCCCAGGGACCCATGAATGATACAAAAGATGTCCTCTAAATTGTTTTACCATGAAGATGACAAGTAGAAGGTAATTATTTTGGAGTTCACAGAAACATAGCCCAGGATAATCCCCACTCGCAGCATGTGGGGTATCATTACACGCTGGTATCAATCTCTTTTGTGAGCCTTTCCTGGGCACTGGCCTGGAGGCCTGGGGCTCAGATTCCTGTTTTAATGTTAGCAGATGCCAGAATCAAGCAGGTTTCCTCTGGACTTATTGTCACTTGTATAAAACAATGATGATCCTGTTATTTTAAGCCAACCAACAGCTTCAGATAAAAGAGGCATTTGAAATGGCTTAGATTTTTAGTTGCTAGCAATGTAGTTCCAATTTGTGCATTCATTCATTCATTTGTTCATTCAACATCCATTTATTTATCAGGCACTTTGTATATTCCGAAGGGCACATTGATGCATTGATGAATAAAGCATAATCTCAGCCACTGAGGAAATCAGGACCTAATAGGGAAGAAAAACGTGTAGACAGATGATTAAAGTATGCTCTAGAAAGTGTCATGGGGAAATGAACAAAGTGTTGTCAAAGGATAGAGGTAATGTACTTCTAAAAGCAATCCACGGTCAAATTCCTAGCAGGAAACAGGCCACATTCAGAGTTAACTGAAAAGATCTTAGGAATTAAGTGTTTATGGAAACAAAGGTTGAATTGGGGGAAACAGTATAGGGCAGTGAGGCGTCTAGGCACTAGCAGCAGTGGAAGTTTTGGACAGGCAGGAAGAGAAAAATGTTAGAAAGTCCCACTACAGTCATGGGAAAAGAATTTCCCACAGCCTTGGAAGCCCTGGGCAGAACGAGAGGAATATAGCACTATAAAAACTGTGGTGTTTTCTAATAAGAATGGCTCATATCAAAAAGTCCCAGAACAACAGATGCTGGAGAAAGAGACTCATACACAACTGGTGGGATGCAGACTAGTACAACCTCTGTGGAAAGTCGTATGGGGATCCCTCAAAGCACACAATGTGGACCTACCATTTGATTCAGCATTTCGCTGCTGAGTAAATACCCAAAGGAAAAAAGGCCATTTTATTTTTTAAATTGTTTTAATGTTTAAAGCAACTTTATTTGTAATAGCAAAAACTAGAAACAGCCCAAATACCCATTGGTAGAAGAATGGATAAACAAGTTGCAGAAAAATCCATATTGCATTATTGCACCGAGCCATGAAAAGGATGAAAGTACTGATACATGTAACAACATGAATGAATCCAAAAATAATTATGCTGAGTCAGAGAAGCAACACATCAAAGACAATATACTGTGTGATTCCATTTATATAAACTTCTAGAAAGTGCGAATTAATCTAGAGTAACAGAAAATAGATTAGTGCTTTGGAGTGAGTTAGGGAATGATTTACAAAGCGGTAATGGAAACATTTCTTATCTTGACTATTGTGATGTTTCACAGTTGTATATCCACGCTATTATTTCAAAACTAATCAAATCATACAATTTAAATATGTATAATTGACTCTACAGAAATTATATTTTGAAAGGCTGTTAAAAATAGAAGAAAGGAAACAAGGAAGAAAGGAAGAATGAAATCAAACACAGCTACCAATGAGCCTGAATGGGATTCATGGCATCCAATGGGTATTTCTCCTTCAGTAGTGAAACATTTTATAAGCCTGGCCTACTCTGAAAAGAAGTCTGGGACACCCTTGACTTTGGAGAAGCAGCAGGTCTTTGGAATGGGCCATCCCAGATTCCCAGGAAGCACCTTCTCGGATGCAGACATATCAAGGAAACATGGGTCTAATTAAGTCCAAATACTTTCTGATCCATTAACTCTTTAGATTTTGCTAAAGTGATTTTAGTCTCTTAAGATTCTATAAAGGAAAAGTAGACAAGACCTTTTGGTGGAGGAAACAATAGTCTATTCAACAAATGGTGTTGGGACAACTGAACATTCACATGCAAAAGAATGACGTTGTACCCCTAGCTCATACCATATACAAAATAAATCAAAGTGGAGCAATGACCTGTTCTGGATTCTAGATCCCTATCTAGAATATGATTTGCAAATATTTTCTCCTACTTTGTAGATTGGATTTTCACTTTTTTTTTTTTTTTTTTTTTTTGAGACAGCATCTCACTCAGTCTCCTTGTGGTTGAGTACTGTGGTGTCATAGCTCACAGAAAACTCAGATTCTTGGGCTCTTGTCTGAGGCTCCCAAGTAGCTATGACTACTGGCACCCACCACAATGTCCAGCTAGTTTTTCTATTTTTAATAGAAATGGGATCTCACTTTGCTCAGGCTGGTCTTGAACTCCTGAGCTTAGATGATCCACCTGCCTTGGTCTCCCAGAGTGCGAGGATAACAGGCAGAATTTTCACTTTCTTAATAATCTACTTCCTTTGATAAACAAAAGATTTTCAGTAAGTCTAATTTATCTAGTTTTTATTGATCATTCAGCTTTTAGTGTCATATGTAATAATACATTGCCAAATCCAAAATTCTGAATATTTATACTTGTGTTTTCTTCTAAGAATTACAGATTTAGCTCTTGTAAAAAGGTAATTTTATAAAAAGAACATCTGCTCTTGAATGTTTATAGCAACACAAATCACAATTGAAAAGATATAGAAACAACCATGTACTACTCAGCCATAAGAAGAAATGGTGATCTAGTGTCTTTGTGACAATTGGGATGGACTGGAAACTATTTTCCTAAGTGAAAAATCACAGGAACGGAGGAACAACCACATATACTCAATACCAAATTGGAACTAATCAATTAATACTTAAGTACATATATGGAAGTAAATCACAATGAAAATCATAATGGAGGAAGGAGAGAAAGGTGTTGGGTAAATTTACACCTACTGGGAGCAGTGCACATTAGCTGAGTGAGGGACATGCTTATAACTTTGCCTTAATCTGCAGAAAAACAAAATAGGTAAACAAAACATTCGTACTCCCTGATATTCTGAAATTGAAAAAAAGCACCTGTGGTCTTTGGTGTGCAGAATAAATACTTTGATCTTTCTCACATCATATCTTCTAATTTTGTGTTACTTTTTCTCATTGCTATATCCAATTAGAAAATGGGGCAGGGTGAAGTATTCTATAGAAGCAGCCTCTTAGCAAACAGGGAAGAACAAAAAAGGGCAAGAAAGGGAAATCTACTTATTACCAGCAGTGGGGGATATATAGAAAGGTGTTATGTTTTGCACCCAGACAGTTGAAGCCATGCTGGAAGTCTTTGGTCTCATCTCACTCATTTAGTAGAGATGAACAGAGACTGATAGGATAAAGAAAATGAGGTTTCTTCCCTCGGCTTTTCCCCTTGTTACATAAGAAATTTCTGCAAAAGATTTTGTGCATGTGTGTGTGTGCAAATGTATGTGTTTATATGTGTGCATTTTGCTTTCTCATTTGCATAAGCAATTTTTTAGAACCATTTAAAGATGACCAGTAAAACACTTTTTAAGATAATTTATAATATTATTTTATAGAAGTAACTCCTATAACTACAAAGTATTTTTTTTTTCCAAGTAAATGACCAGGAAGGAAATTTTGGGCATTAGGACAGTAAGTAGCTCATTGCAGGAGTTTTCTTAGCAGGACTTTGAAACAAGTTCCTAACTAGACAATAATTCAAAATATTGCAGCTCTATAGACCTCAAGGTACGTAGAGAGCTCATAACAAATTAGTAAGTCTTAAAGCAGCTATCATTTTCTGTTCCTTGCATCACATTTTGGGTTGATCAGAGATGCTCATGTATTTCAGGCACTCATTAAGACTAAGGTGGTTTAGTTTCCTTTGTGATAGTCAATTATGTCCTTGCTCCCATTTAATCTGGGATTCAGACAGACAACTGAGGGTTTTTAAAGATGCTTAGAATAATTGTCCAAATACTTATGCATTTCCAAAAGTGTTTATAATTAGGTTGGATTTTTTATCTCCAAGCTTAGTTGAAAAAAAATGATAAAAGGCGAGATGTTTGTGTACCATTAATCTGTACTCCCGTTAACTAAAGGAAGATCTTTAGTCAAAAGAAAGAGATTGAGCTAATGATGGTTTCTGGCTATTTGATTGTTTATTGCTCCTTTTGTCATTTTTTACCTCCACATCCCTTTGATTGAGACAATTGTGAAGACAGGCAATCAATAAACCTCCAGGAGCTTTGATTTGGCACTTCTCTTGCATATATTTTGTGAGATGGGGAAATGAGACTGTAGCTTAGTTTATCAATGTAAAGTGAGAAAAATTTTAAAATGCACAATAAAATCTTTGGAGCTTTTCAAACCAAGATAATGCAATTCTAGTTTGTGGTGTATATTTGTATAGAATTATGAATCAAATATTATTTTGGCAGAACAGTGTAAAATATGATTCCAGGGGAGATGGATATTAGTCATTCACGGGTTATATATCTTCACATAGATTCCATTTGTACCTATTTCACGTGCACATGGGTGCTTATAGCAATAGATAATTTTGAACAGTTTTGACAGAACTTATTCTTTTATACATATAACAAGAAAGAAAAAAGTAATATTGACAAAATAATTTGCCTGTTTTTCAAGTATATCACTCAGCCAGTAAGCACTTGCAGTTTATGTTGTACACTAGTTTATGTGCAATAAAAACATAATTCTTGGACATGGTCCCTCTATGCATAAAAATATAATAGATTATAAAGAGCATGGAACTGCTAGACCTATGGAAATCCCAATTAGAAAATATTCGACATTATTAAAGATTTTGAAATAGATTTCTTACTTGGAGTATAATACATGTGGTAAAGTCAGTTATAAATGGGTGCTAATAGAAAAAAGTTAAGCCAATGGAAAGAAAACCAGGAAGTTTACATAGAATATAATAAAAAAGCTCTGCCTAGCCTATCGTGGTTAAATTTCGAAGCTCAGCATCTGAAACAATTGAAACAGATACCAGGGGCGCATACTTCTTTTTAGGATCTGTTAGGTTTTAAATAATCACTAAGTTTTCAATTAGAGTCCCTTTATAAATAAACCCTTTAAGTTTAGAATGGAAGATGTTTTGACCTCTGACGTCCATTAAATGTATATGGACTGTAACTGAGTTATGACACCATCCGCACAACAGAATTTGGAGTCAGGAAGTTGAGTGTTGGTAGTGTTTGCTAAATCTTGACCCTCAGTATTCCCATTGGAACTTCCGTGCACCCAGTCCTTCCTTATTCTGTATAGGATAGTTAAGTTTCAGAAATGGTGTCAATGATATGAGTTATTATTTTTTAAATATTTTTTTATTTATTTTAAAAATTTTTATTAAGGACTGGATCTCCCAGGTTGTCTAGGCTCTATTCAAATTCCTGGGCTTACTCAATTCTCCCACTGCAGCCTCCCGAGTAGTTGTAATTCCAGGAATGCACCATGGTACCCAGCTTAATTAGCTTAATTTTTTAAGTGATAGAGGTGAGTTGTACATTTTGGGGAGGTACCTGTGATATTCTAATCCATATGGACAATGCATAATGATCAAATCTGGGTAATTGGGATGGATTCCTTGCACCTGCCCCTGTTAATCTGAAGAGCCTCATGGAAACCTGCTCCTGAGTAGGAATGCTGTCCCTGTGGCTGGGGAAATGACAACGATCATAAAGAGACACTGAGTAAGCAAATGTTGCCACGCTGTCCTTGCTGTGTGACTTGAAATCAGGGAGGAAAGCATCAGAGTACCAGTGTCTCTGAGGAGCTGGGTGTGATCTTGCTGACTGTTCCTAGCATCATCACCAAAGCCACATTTGTTGTGGTTGCACCTGCCTTTTCACTTTCACTTTGTAAACATAAAATGCTAGTTTTCAATATTTATTGAAATGTTATTTTTATGCTAGTTCTTAGATTTTTCTCTTGAATTGCCACCAGTGTATTAAGTCGAGTGATATAACAGGAACATGGCTGAGGAGTAAGAATTCCAGCTGTTGAGGCCAGAGGCAGATTAAAGTGCTAGAAGCTTCGTGAATTTTAATCAAAGATTCTCACCGTGGTTTTTGCAAGTCCCATGCACAAGTAAACCAGACCAGCACCCCAGCACCTTCTCCAGCCCATCCTCCCAATCCTATCATTAAAATGTATTTTGTGCATATTTTGAACATTTTTATTCTTCATAAAATGCATATAGTTTGGAAAAATCCTTAAGTGATATAACTGTAATATGTAAGTACCAATATGAAAAAATGTATGAGGAAAGGGTTGAAAATGCCCATGAGGTTGCAAGTGATGTAAATAATGGCAAGGTAGCAAAAAGAAGTGTTCATTTTCTTTAAAAATAAATAACCCATTTCACAATGTAGCTAAGAACTGACCACAATAACCACAGTAGATTTGAAAAGCTGATGGGAACTGTCTTGCTGAGTGCAGGAATTTTTTTTTTTTTTCTGTAGGAAGAGTTTCTCATTACTACATTTTGACAATAATTCTTCATGCTGGAACCAGAACAATTTCATTGCATGACAGAACTCAGAATGAGGCAGGTCTGTTTTTAATTCTTCAGAGAGGTGTTTTACTCACTGAAATAACACTTTCATCTGTGACCCAATTGTACAGCATAGATGCGAGGGGTCATTCAACACTATCCTTCCCTCTTTTCAGATTCTGTAAATCAGTATCTCATGCAATTAGCCCTCCAAGCAGTGCACAGCAATGACCAGTATTCCCAAAGTGAATACGAGTGCTGGTTTTTTCTTCTTCATTGTAGTCTCCTAGTTGCCAGAAAACACAGAAGTTAAAGCTAGAAAGCATCTTTGACAATATGTGCTGAAGAAAAATAATTTTTTTTCAGAAGTCAGAAACTTGATTGCTAAATGTATTTCCACAACTCCATTTCCTCATCTGAAACCTGCCTAAATAATTGCCTTGACAAGATGGGTATAAATATTTATTCTTTTAATAGCGCCAGTATTAAGGATAGCTAAAGACGACCATCTCAATGCATTTTAGCTCTGAAAACTCACCATGTTTAAAGAGAGCTCCGAGCCCTTTCCTTTCTCTTTCATTTCATCTTTCTTTCCCAATGACTCCTGGACACCAGGTTCACTTTTCAGGATTCCATTTATGTTTTCCAACTAGACTTCTGTCCTTAACGTTGATTAACCTCTGTGCTTGTCAAGGCCAACTAGGTTTTTTGTGGATACAACAGATATCAAAAGGATTGATTTCTAAAGGCCTTAAATGATATTTGATCGGTCATTAGATTTTTCTGGGAGCTGAAGGAGACAGAGGGGCCAGACACCTGGGAAGTCTGTTTTAAAGAGTCACGGACAGTCCCTGGAAAATCACCAAGGCCATTAAGTGGAAAGGAGCTGATGAGAGAAGCCATGAGACTGTTGTAAGGCAAAGATGGACAAGCAAGGCAGAAATAAGCAAAGAACATGGCCTGAAACAACAGTCAGCCCCAGTGCTCACTTTTATGTTCTTTGCTTCTAACCTTGTACTTAACCTTGATAGGAGTCATTGTTTTCAAACTCTCCACCTTGTCAAATTGTAAGTAGGGACCACAGGCGTTGCTCATAATTCAATCTCTAAAGACTAGAAAATTTCTAGTGATTAATGTTATTCTATGAATACTTGGTGGATGAATGAAGAAAAAAATGAGGCTACTGAGAATATAAATAATGTAACTGCTGATTTTAAGTCAATACGTTCAATTCAAGTTTTAATGAAATTATGCTCCAGCCCAGTGATTATGTAATATATTTTTAAAAGCTGATCAAAGCAAGGCCACAAAGAAATCCTCAAAAGATTCTAAAAAGCAGGAGGTACACAGTCCATATTTCTCTACTATATCATGACATAAAGCTTTGATATCACTTTCTTAGAATTCCTCCAATTGAACAGAAGGACTTAAGTAATATGAGTGTACTTAAATATGTTTCAGTTTCCACAAAGAAAATATCAGTAAATTCTTCTCTTTGGGAAAATATCATATTATTCATTCTCTGACCCTAGAGCAATATAACTAAGAAAAATGTTGGTTAAAAAATAAAAATGAAAACATGAAAATGTTAAAAAAAAATAGACATGGTAAAGCAATAAAGCTTCTAGAAAATAACTTTGCTGACTACCTTCATGATTTGAGGGGGTGACAATTTTATAAATAGGGTAAAAAACATTAATCTTAAATGGAAATATATGTTAAAATTAAGAACTTTTATTAATCAGAAAATCATGATTAAGAGAATGAAAGGACAAGAAATAGGGAGGGAGAGGGTATTTTCAACATATACAACTGACAAATGCTCATACCCAGAATATACAAAGACTCCTACAAATAAATGTGAAAAAGATCACACACTTTACCAAAGACAATACCTGCTAGTTAAAAATATATGAAATGTTACTTGGTTTCCAGGAAAATGCAAATTAATACCATAAAGAGATATCCTGTGTGCCCTCCAAAATGATTTAAATTAAGAAGACTGATAATGCCAACTTTTAGTAAGAATGTGGAATAATTGGAGCTCTAGTCTATTGTGATAATGTCAGCATTATCTACTAAAATTCAACATCCATATGACCTCTGTCACAGCAATTTCACTGCTATATAAATACTCAGCAGAACTACAGCAAATGTGCAAAAGACTTTATAAGAATATTCACAGGCTTGGCGCCTGTGGCTCAATGGGCTAAGGTGCCAGCCACGTACACCTGAGCTGGCGGGTTCAAATCCAGCCTGGGCCCGCTAAACAACAATGACGGCTGCAACCAAAAAATGTCCGGGCGTTGCGGCAGGCGCCTGTGGTCCCAGCTACTTGGGAGGCGGAGGCAGGAGACTCGCTTGAGCCCAGGCATTGGAGGTTGCTGTGAGCTGTGATGCCACAGCACTCTATCCAGAGTGACAGCTTGAGGCTCTGTCTCAAAAAAAAAGAGAATATTCACAATTGCACCATTTGTAATAACCTCAAATTGGAAATAACTCAAATATCCCGCAACAGAATATATAAAATGTGGCACATACAATTAAATCCTGTGTAGTATTTTTTTAATGAAACAAAATAATGTTAAGAGCAACAATGTCAGTATGTCCCACAAATATATCACTGAACAAGAGATGCAACCACACACCCAAACATGTTACAAATTACTTAATTCCATTTAGTGATACAAGTATGTTCATTCTAAGTCAGTATATTATGTGTACATTTGCAATTTTGTTATACACTTGAAATAAAAGTTAAGAAGCAGAAACCTACATGCTTCCATACACATGTATGTGTACATGCACCATACACAGAGTTCTCTGAAATTCATGGTAGAAATTGCAAACTATTTAGAAATTAGGAAGAATATAAACAATAAATACCAAAACCTATTAGATAAACTGAAAATTGTACTAAAAATAAAATTTATGTTCTACTAAATAAGAAAATTTAAAAACAAATGAACTTGGCATTGAATACATACTTAACACATATGAAATAGGTAATAATAAAACATTTTAAAGTGAATTATGAATAAAGTAGGTTCTGCAGGTTCGTTCTTAAGTTGAATTTGTATGTAAGTTGGAATAGGTGTAATTACACGTTGCCTGTAATAGCCTCCATTTGGAAGTGCACATCTTACATTGGGTGTTTGTAGTTGCAGGGCTGCCTTTAATTGAGAAGTGGCCTAAAATCTGTTGCTATCAAAAAACTATTAAAATATAAAGCCTCAGGAAAATTGGAGAAAGAGTGAGGATAGAAAAAGAGGGAGATAAAGAAATGGTATACATAGAAAGAAAGAATGAGAGAGAGATTATTGTAATAATTCATTTTTACAGAAACTGCCAAATTAGTAATTTTAGTACAATATAAACTGTAATAAAATGGAAATTCTGATACTTTTAATACATTTCTTAATGTTATCTCTGTTATACTGCATTGCTAATATAAATTTTACTTTTTCATATGTTCTTAATGAAATTATTTTTTTCTAGATTCTGATACCAAATACTTAATACAAACACTTGGTTATGTGTTGAGAATCATATTTGTCATATAATATGTCCTAGGTCTTGTGCTTATTGGGTTTTATTTGGGGAATATTTTAGGCTTATAAAAATGAAAAATTGTTTTTAAAATAATAGAAATTTTAAATTAAATATATATTAACTAAATATTTACAATTAAATGAAAGATCTAAATTAAATCATAATTTAAAAGACATATAAGAAATGTTTATTAAATTAATATTAAAGTAATTCAAGAAATACATATAAGTTCAGGCTCAGTGCCTGTAGCACAGTGGTTACGGCGCCAGCCACATACACAGGGGCTGGCAGGTTTGAAACCAGCCTGGGCCTACTAAACAACAATGACAACTGCAACAAAAAATAGCCGGGCATTGTGGTGGGTGCCTGTAGTCCCAGCTACTTGGGAGGATGAGGCAAGATAATCGGTTAAGCCCAACAGTTGGTGGTTTCTATGAGCTGTGATGCCACAGCACTCTACCGCAGTCTACCTAGTGACATAGTGAGACTCTGTCTCAAACAAAAAAAAAGAAATACATATAAGTTCAAAGAGATTTTAAAAAATCACCAATATTCTGACTACTTGTAAGAAAAAAAGGAAACATTTTTAACATATCAGGTAAATATTGTTCTAGATACTACTAAATAATCCTAGAAAATTACAAAAAAATACTATCTAAAAGTTGCTCCCACTCCCCTCTTTTCTCTCCCCTCCCCCATCTCTCCCCTCCATCCCTCTCTCTGTCCTCCTGTTCCTCCATCCCCCATTGAGTACTATGTCATTAATTGTCCTTGTATCAGAATTGAGTACATAGGATTCTTGCTTCTCCATTCTAGTGAAGCTTTACCAAGAATAATGTGTTCCACTTCCATCCAGGTTGATACAAAGATGTGAAGTCTCCATCTTTTTCAATGGCTGAATAATATTCCATGGTGTATATATACCACAGCTTATTAATCCATTCCTGGGTTGGTGGGCATTTAGCCTGTTTCTACATTTTGGCCATTGTAAATTGAGCTATGATAAACAGTCTAGTGCAAGTGTCCTTATGCTAAAAGGATTTTATTTCCATCTGGGTAGATGCCCAGTAATGGGATTGCAGGATCAAATGGGAGGTCTAGCTTGAGTTCTTTGAGGGTTCTCCATACTTCCTTCCAGAAAGGTTGTATCAGTTTTCAGTCCCACCAGCAGTGTAAAAGTGTTCCCTTCTCTCCATATCCATGCCAGCATCTGCAGTTTTGATATTTTATGATATGGGCCATTCTCAATGGGGTTAGGTGATATCAGGGTGGTTTTGATTTGCATTTGTCTAATAATTAGGGATGATGAGCATTTTTTCATGTTTATTAGCCATTTTTCTGTGTTCTTTAGAGAAGGTTCTATTCATCTCCCTTTTCCATTGATATATGGGATGGTTAGCTTTTTTCATGTGGATTAATTTGAGTTCTCTGTCTGGGGGCAGTTTCCTCACGAGAGGGCTTCTTCCTGCCTGGAAGGCCAATGCTGGCATTATAGACTCGGACTTAGAAAGTGAGGATAAACCCTGCTGCTTCTAGGAAGTGTTTCTGTTCTTAAGTTCCTCCTTCATGAAGGACTTGTAGGACTTCAGTTTGTCCAGTGGACAAGCAAAACCTAATGGTCTATTGGTGTTCTTTATAATGATAAAATAAAATCAGAAATACACAAGTCACTGAATAAAAAAGAAGTTTTGAATGTTTGGTTTTTAGTTGTTCTTGTTCAACTTTGTATCTTATAACTACAGTATCACAACAGATTTTAATGATAAAATAAAGGAATTTAAATTTTAATAGTCTTCTAACTCTTCTTCCTCTTTGCAAGTTTTTTCACTTTTGCATGGTTTTTGTTTATTGGAATTTGCATTGTTTACATTCTATTCTGTAACCAGACTTATCACAGATATTTAGTTATCTCTATATTCAATTATATCCAATTATAGTCAATTACATAGAGTCATTTTATCCAGTTTCTCTATTCCCAAGTTTGTTACTTCACAATCTATAAGTTGATTATTTGTATTTTATTCTTAGTGTTTAAAGAGGGGCTTACAGTTTTTATATTATTTTATTTACTACATGCAAAAGAATCCATATCTGATGTCTTCACACATAAATTATAATCTTGTACGTTTTCTTTACTTCACCACTGCAGTCAGGGCTCCGGTCACTGCAGACAGGGCTCTGCTGTCTTCTGTGATTAATCTTTGACACCTGCTTCTCAATTCATGTCCCTCGCTGGGTTTGTTTAATGAATGGTTTTAGTAAGATGGATGATTATATTCTCAGAATTCTTTTGATTTGTCTCTGGATTTCTGTTTAATTTTTAAGAAGCTGGCTAGTATAATACTCTTGATCACATTTTCATTGCATCAATACTTCACACGTACTATTTCATTTTCAATTGGCTTAGAAGTTGCTCTGGAGATGGCAGCATCCTTCCTAATTATCCTGCCTGGGTGATGACTTGATTTTCTTTCTTTTTTCCCTCTTTTTATGTTAGGAGTTTAACCAGATTATTTATCATTACAAGTTGATCTTTATCAATTTTATAAAATTTGAAAAACCCTATTTATTTGATTCTCCCTTTTCTAACTTCAGGGATGTTTTGTTCTGCTAGAATTAGATAATCATATTTTTAAAATTCTACTTGTGTGGTAATTATCCAATTTAAGTATGACTATTCTTTCACTTTTATGTATATTAATATAATCCCATATCTTTTTGTTATCATTTTCTATCTATTGCTATGATCTCACTGTGGATATGACAAGCATTCTTTCTATGTGGTTAACTCCATATTTATCCCAAAGTCATTTCATTTTGTTCTCTGGTGATTTTAAAGTATTTACTGTTTCTTGCCTTGTATTATTGTGGTATTCAACTTATTTCTGGAAATTTATAATCCCTAGGTCACCTCTTACTATTGTTTATGATCTCATTTTTATTTTTATTTATTTATTAATTGTCAAGATAAAGTCTTACTTTGTTGCCCTCTTTAGAGTGCGTTGGCATCACAGCTCACAGCAACCTCACACTCTTGGGTTCAAGTGATTCTCTTGCCTCAGCCTCCCAAGTAGGTGGGACTACAAGTGCTCACTACAACGCCAGGCTGTTTTTAGAGATGAGTGCTTTCTCTCGCTCAGGCTGGTCTCAAACTCATGAGCTCAGGCAATCCACCCACCTCGGCCTCCCAGAGTGCTGGGATTAAAGGTGTGAGCCACTGTGCCCGGCCTATGATCTCATTTTTAATTACTTTAAAACAAAACCTATTCAGGTTTCTATTAATTCTTTCAAGAGAATGTAACATGTGCAGAATGTATCTTCTTTCCTTTGGCTTACAATATATTGCAAATGCATTATTTATTCCTTTGTTTTCTTTACTTTCTTCTTTCCTTCCTTTCTTCATTTTCTCAATTTCCTTTTTATTTTATTTATTTATTTATTTATTGGTATTACTTCCTAATATTAAATTTGTGTGTTTATCTATTTTATCTATAGGAAACACAATAATGATCTCTGTCTTATTCATCTGATCAAAGAACTAGATTTTGAACCTACTTATCTTTTCATCCCCCAACTACCACTTTCAACTACTGTCGTCTGTCATTTCTTCCAGTCTAAGGATATCTCTTTTGTCTTAATACTGTTTCTATTTCCCTCTTGCTTTTTATTTCTATGAAGAGTTCCCATGGTCTCCCCTCCAGGTATCATACAGCAGCTCTGAAATGGGGACTCTCTCTTTTTTCATTGGGAAACAACCTTCCTGCGTTTCTAGTATGATGGAAGAGTTGAGACGTACAGGGCAGTCCTCCACTTACATTCTCTCAGTGCTGTGCCTCCCTATCATCTCAAGTATTGTGCTTGTTTTTTTTTTAATTTTAACTTTTTTATTATATTTTATTTAAAAACATTAAGGGGGTACAAATGCTTGGTTACATGATTTGAGTGAGGGTTGTAAGTCTGCCCAGGATGCAAACAGTGTTCATTGTACCTTTTAGGTGGGTTTGTTCTCTCCTCCCCCCACTCACTTGATTTTAAGTAAGTGTTATTTCCATATGTGCAGATACGTGTTAATTGATTAATTCCAATTTAATAATGACTATGTATGGTATTTGTTTTTCCATTTTCTACTTGATCTTAGCCAAAAAGTTAAGAAGTGATATTTTTCCATTCTTGCAATACTTTGCTTAAAAGAGTAGCCTCCAGTACTATGCTGGATAATCCAAAAGGTATTAGTTCACCATATTTTTCTTTTCTCTTCTTTTTTTTTTTTTTTAAGACAGAGTCTCAAACTCCTGGGTTCAAGTGATCTATCTGCCTCAGCCTCCCAAGTAGCTGGGACTACAGGTGCTCACCTCAACAACCTATTTTCTGCTATTAGTAGAGATGGTGTCGTGCTCATGGTCAGGCTGACCTGAGCTCGAGTGGTCCTCCTGCCTCCTCCTCCCAAGAGTGCTAGGATTACAGGTATGAGCACTGCACCCAGTCACCATATATATATATATATATATATTTTTAAGACTGAGTAGTACATCATTGTGTATATCTGTATGTGTCTGTCTGTCTATCTATCTATCTATCTATCTATCTATCTATCTATCTATCTATCTATCTATCTCCTTAGCTAATCCACTTATTAATTGAAGGACACTTAGGTTGATATTACATATTTCGTAATTGTGAACTGTGCTGCTATAAACATTCGAGTGCAGGTGACTTCTTGAAAATAATGAATTCCGCTTTTTTGGGTAAACAGCCAGTAGTAGGATTGCTGGATCAAATGATAGGTCTACTTTTAGTTCTTTGGGAAATCTGCATACTGTTTTCCGTGCAGGTAGGCTAATTTGCAGTCCTACCGTAAGTGTGTAAGTGTTCCTTTCTCTCTGCATCCATGTCAGCATTTATTGTCTTTAACTTTTTTAATAAAAGCTATTCTAATAGGAGTAAGGTGATATTCTATTGTGGTTTTAATTTGCATGTCCCTGATGATTAGTGGTGCTAGGCTTTTCACGTGTTTTGTTGTCGTTTGTCTATCTTCTTCTGAAAATCTTGTGTTCATGTCTTTTGTCCAATTTTTGATGGGATTGTTTGTTTTTATCTAGCTGATTTATTTGAGTACTTTGTGGATACTGGATATCAACCCTTAATTAGATGTTTAGTGTGCAAATATCTGCTCCCATTCTGTAGGGCATCTATTTTCTCTGCTGATCATTTCCTTAGCTGTGCAGAAGGTAAACAAGATGGAAAACAAAAATGACTCAACAAACAAAATGTTAGCTTTTTGAAAAGACAAACAAAATTGATAGGCCTCTTGGTAGATTAACCAGGAATGGAAGAGAAAGGACCCAAATAAGCTCAATCAGAAATGGAAAAGGAGGCTGGGCTCAGTGGCAGTCTGAGAGGCCGAGGCAGGTGGATTGCCTGGGCTCAGGAGTTTGACATCCACCTGAGCAAGAGTGAGAGCCTGTTAGTCCAAGCTACTCTGCAGGATGAGGCAAGAGAACTGCTTGAGTCCAGGAGTTTGAGGTTGCTGTGAGCTATGACGCTAGGGCATTCAACCCCAGAGCCACTCAGTCCGACTTTGTCACAAACAAACAAATGGAAAAGGAGATATACAACTGATACTGCAGAAATGCAAAATATCATCTGTAAACAAAATACTATGAAAATCTCTGCACGCATAAACTAGAACTCAGAAACGTAGAGGAAAGGGACAAATTCCTAGACACACATAACCTCTCAAGACTAAATTAGGAAGAAACTGAATAGATCAGTGTCAGGCAGTGAGAAGGAAGCAGTAATAATAAAATAAAATAAAAATTTCACCAAGAAAAAGCCCTGATCTGGATAAATTCACAGCTGAATGTTATCAGACCTACAAAGAAGATCTGCTATCCTTGGCTCAAAGGAGTAACGCGTCGGCCAAATATGCCAGAGGTGGCTGGTTCAAACCCAGCCCTGGCCACAAACTGCAAAAAAAAAAAAAAAAAAAAAAAAAGTTCACACTGTAAAAAATTATTTCATAGCAGCATGAAGAAAGGATTTCTTCTCAACTCATTCTACAAAGCCAAGGTCACTGGGATACCAAACCCAGTAAAGAACACAGAAAACAAAACAAAACAAAAAACACTTCAAGTATTATACTTATTTATTTCTGCCCTTAAGCATAATTATAGGTCACACTCACACTCTCCTAAATCCTTTATGTCTTTTATGAAGGGTGTTCTATTGTTTTTTGTGCCTTTAAAATACTACAGTTGCATTCATTGTATCACATCTCCTTCTTTAATATTTGCGTTCAACACCCCCTTCTAGTTCCTGTCTTACCTACTTCTTTTAAAGGTAATTTTTCTGAAGGAAGTGTCCACTTGCACTAACACGTGTTTCGTACTGTGTATTTATTGTTAAACTACAACAATTTGTTTTTAACTTGGCTGATTTCCTTTTCTCAGTGTTATCAGAAACTTTCTTATTATAAAATTCAGCAGCAACATTTTAATCAGTTGTCAATTTCTCCTTTTTAAAGTAATCTTTTTTTTTACTTTTGTTATATAACATTCCTGTCTCCACCAATCTCTTTGTGCTATTTCTAATTTTCATTTTTTTTTTTGAACAGCCTCCATTTTTTTTTGAACCTCCTCCATGTACTCCTTAAATATTTAAGTTCATCTTTGCCTTGTCTTAGGTCTTAGCTTCTAACTTTACACATTTTTCCTAGGTTATTGTATTAACCTCCATGTTATTAATTATTATAGCCATGCTTTTAATTCTGAAAATATATTAAATGTTTTCAACTCTTATTTAACTAAGGGTAAAATATGTGCTATTGATTTCTCTAGTTTTATGTCATTTATCTCAAGTGCTATACAACTAAAACTAAGTTAACAATCTTCCACTTAAAACTATTTTTCTCTGGCCATTTTAGTCATTAAATGGATGCTTTTATAATGCATTCAATTTCTTTTATCCAGGTTATTACTAGTCATCCTCTGCTTACTAAATCACTAATAAATCCTTTTTAATTATACCTCTTGAATAACTCCAGGCTTTATAATCTACATATAAACAATCAAAACTTCAGTATACGCCACATAATATTGCAATACCTTCCTAGTTTGCTTTTTCTCATACACAATATCTTTGAAAAATTCATTCTCCTTATAGCAGTTAGAGAAAGATTCTAAAAATGTAAACCTTTTCATGTTATACTTGGGATTTCCTTCTGACTTTAGACAAAGACAGAAATCCTCAAGATGTTCACATGACCTTGTCTGACCCAATGGCCCACATGAATCTCACGTTAACTTCTATCTCTCTTTTTTCCCCATTCACCTTCCATTTCATCTATTACAATGTGCTTTTCCCTTTCTAGACATGTCTACATAGACTCTTCCTTTTGCCTACAATGCTTTGTCTCACCCACACTTAACACCCACCAATATAAAACCCTGCTGTCACTCTAATTTATTCAAAGCATTTGTCAAATCTTAAGCCTCAGTTCTTCAGACAATATTTTTTTCTGAACATCCTGGGTAGATGAGGACTTCTCATTACAATACATATCCATTATATAACCCATGACGTTTATGTGGTTACTTTATAATTCTACCTAAATTAAATCACTTAGTGTCTCTGTATCAATTTAGACTATGAGATATACTATAAAAGAATGAAAAATGTCTTTTTTCTTGATATATTCTCAGTACAAACAGTAGTAACTGGAAAAACGGAGATAGGCAAGATGAATTTATACACTGAAGAACTAAAAATCCAGTGGTTTGGAAGACATTTTCTCATGTTTAAGGAACAAGAACAGTATCTCACTACCATCTGGAAGCTACCTTTTGCTTTTCTTTCAGACAAAGGTCTAATTTTTTCGTTGTTGGATAGTGTGGTTTTATAGTATCATTATGGTACTATTTGTAATAGCATTTTCATATGTTACTTTAACATATCAGTAAATTCTGATATAATAGGAAGCTCTGGGTTATTTAGGGCATAGGTTTTACCCAGTAGAAAAAGTCATTTTTCTGTGGTAAAAAAGTCTATCATAGACATAGGAAATAGAAATATACATCATTTTAATAGCTGGGAAGTTATTTAGTTTTAAACAAATGGAAATACATGACTCAGGAACTTAATGATTTAAAACACTTAAGTCAATTTTATTACTTCACCTAATTTATTTTTAATCAATTTATTTGAAATCCAGTTTTATTAAACACACACACAAACGCACACACACACCTTATATTTTTCTTCTACCCAACACTAAACTTTCTAAGATTTCCATCTGTGGAGATTCAGTGTTAACATATACATGCCATTTAAATATTAAACCAAAGTGAATTCTATTCTCCCTCATTCCATTCATTTTTAGTTAAAAGCCATTTTTTTATTTTAATTTGATCAAATTGTTAACATTGGTTTCACCTTCTTCAAATAGATTAGCATGGCATAAATAATATGTCTTCTAAATTGATGTTGTTTCAGCTAATGATAGAGACTATTAACAACTCCACTCTCACGAAATGCCATTAGATAATGAATTGGTCCTTTTCTTGGTTTAAAAAATGGCCTTGGAATGTCTTATCATGGTGAAGTCACTGAAGTCCTCTTAAAACGTGAATTGAAGAGTGATGATAATATTTTGACAAGAATAAATTAAAGACAAGAAAACAGTTTACCTTTAGAAATATTAAGAATTTAAAGAACAATGAAAGCTCCAAATAATGTAACAAGAAGCTGCAACAGGTAAATTACAGAACAAAATCGATGGGTTTCTTAGCATCATATCATAAATCACCAGCTGAGCTAGATTTAAGACACTCCCAACTCTGCTACTTATCGTATTAGAAAGCAAGATAGTTTTACTTCTGAAGTTTGGGAATAATTTACTTTTTCCTCTGACTTGAGTTTCACTACTAAAGGTAAAGATAATTAAAATGCCGATTTGTCCACTTTCTTATGGGTAGGAGTGTAACACAAATTGCATTTGTATTTAAAAATGGTGTCATTTCTTTACGTAGGCCCTAATTTATAATAGACATACTTCTGTTAAATTGTTCTAAGAACATTGCATTTATTAATCAATTAATTCTCACAGTCATAGTTTGGTGTAAGTAAAAGTACCATGATCCTCATTATTTTTAAGATGAATATCAAATTTGAGTGTTTTTCTCAACTGGCTGGTGAATATATACAAAAATGTATTTATACCCAATGAAACTTTTGAGTGCTCATGTCAGGTGATATGCTATATAAATTTAAAAATCATCTCTTATTCTTTTATTACCACGGTTAGGGGGATAACATTTGATCCTGACTTTTCTGGAAAAATTCTGACTTTCTATGAAAATACTGAGTTACAGGAATATTTAAGTACTTAACCCAACAAAGACGAGAGGTACTTGAAATGGGTGTCCAGGATGCAGAAATGATTTTTTTTATTACTATGCAATGTGTGTCTCTCTACGTATTAATATTAGTGGGTTTTCTGAAGTGCAAATACATGAATTTTCATATTTTTGTTTATTCTAAGGTCATGTTCAACAGTACTTAATGGCATACACAATGATCCTCTGCACAATGCATTCTAAAAGAAAGGAAAGGTTTCCATTCTCTTTGTTGAAAAGAATCATTGCTATATAATCTAAAAGTTGGGAAGGAAAATAAAATCTCAAACTGCAGTTTGTATATTTTATTTTTCAATATGCCAAATGTGTTGCCCTTAGGAAATCTCAGTTTTATAGTAGAAAATCAAAATGTTCTCTCTTAGCGTTTTGTTGGTTTGTTCTGTAGGTTTCAGATAGCTTTTACAAGTATATCTTGGAATAAAGAATGATAATATTGAGAAGAAATGTTGCTGATGTGTCCAAACTACAAATCTCTGTTAGTTAATGAGTTGGCATTAAGTTCAGTAGCTCGAGAAGTGGTTTTCCTTGAAAGGATTGGCAGAGCCCAGCTTTGTCATTCACTATACGGCCCCAAATGTGCCGTAGCAGAGACCATACCATTGCAGGAAATGTGATTCAATCTTTGCAACCCTCCAGGGTCTTACAGCCACCTATAGAAATGAGAAACCGTGAGCTTAGTTCCACAAGTGTTATATCATTTGATTTAATTTCATTAGGGCTTTGTTTCATGTAATTTAAGTGCTGGTGGATTCCATTACATTTAACTAAAAACTACATATAACTACATCAGTCAGCTAATTTCAGGAACTGAGAGAGAAATTAATAACAATAATACTCTCATTAATATTAAATTTTACCCATCATTGAAGCTATTTGTTTATATTTATCCATCCATCCACTAAGTACCTATGACTCCATAGACTTTGTATGACATTTAATTTAATTGATAAAAACTATATGATGATATGAGTATTGCTTTTTCCCTTTAATAACTTTAGAACTAAGTTTTACAAACATGTAGTCAATTTGCTTCATAGTCTTATTATCCTCTCAGCTTGTAAAGATTAGATTTTGTCACCTTTCCTCTCACTGTCCAGAGAAGATTTGCATCAGGTTTCTTATTTTTTCTAGATTCATAGAATTTTGGGAGGGGAAAGCAGCCTAAGAGTTTATTTTACATTAATTACTTTCTCAATAGTAAAATCTCCCATCAACATTCTGGATGTTTGGTGATCTATGAATGAACTCAATTTATGAAAAAGAGGTCTTACAACAAAGATATACAAACACTTTATAATTGTTAGACTACTTTAAAGAGGCTGCTTGACAGTGGTACATAGACAAGTCAAGAAAATATGGTAAACAGCCAAGAACAAAGCCAGGAAATACACAAATTTCATATATGATAACATTAGCATGCTTAGTCCGTGAAGATAGTCTGATTTTTAATTCCTTCGCATCTCTTGCTGAAAGAGTGAGCAACATTTGAGTAATTATACCAGTGAGTTGTTTCTTTCCATTCATTGTCTCTTTTGATGTCTACAAATACTATATGACTTAAGAATGATTGTTCTTTAAAATTTTCATGTCAAGAGAACAGCTCAGACAGGTTTAGTGACTTTCTCATTCTCACCCAGATAGAAAATTCCAGAGCCTCATTCTCACTAAGGTATCTGTAACGGTCACTTGAGCTTTCAACTAATGTCTCGAAGAGAAGTCTGGGCACAACCCCTATTAGAGAGCCTGTGTTGGCCATTTAACGTTCTGATTCTTTTCTAAAAGACAGTTTTGGTTCTTTTCCTGCGTTTTCCCCTCTTTATCTTCTTCTCCTTCTCTTTCTCTTCCTCCATCTTTTGCTCCTCCCCCTCAATTTCCTCCCTGAGCATGACTGACTTCACAGATTATCATCACGTTCTACAACTGCTGCAGAAACAATGAGTTGGGGGGCAGATCGCTGTTAAGCTAAGGAAACTTCTGTGGCACGCTCGATCTCTGGATGTGATATTTTTTTCTTCCTATGTGTCAAATCACATCTGATAGGTTCTCTCCTCCACCCACTCTTGCCTTTTCTTGCCTGACATACCGATATGAGTTTCCTGCCATGAGGATGATGTGATAGTTTCATTTATAAAAAATGGCCACACAATTTATTCCAGTTCACATGTATTTTCAGTCTTGGTGATTCCCAACCAGAGGGGATTTTATTTTCCTTTCAATGAACATAGATGAGTTTACTTTGTGTGTGTGTATATGTGTGTGTGTGTGTGTGTGTGTGCTATTTTTTTCCCTATAAATAAAATGAGGCAGAAGCTACTGTGTGTAGTATCCAAGGGATGGTAATAAAATATGGTACAGTTTTGTCAGGCTTTCTCTCTATTGAGACATGAGACTTTGAAGTTATGAGCCATCATATAAATGCTTAACTACACTGAAGCTTTTGGAGAGAGTATGTGAAATGAACACGAAGGTAGCATTGGGCTTTTGAAGGGCTCCAAGATGTTCCAATTTAAACAGCTATTTGAGCCTTCGCATCCCAGTGCCAGACATATGAATGACAGAGCCTCAGTGACTCCAGCCCCAGTACCCTGCTGTCTCTGACTGGAAACACATGAAATCCCAAGGGAAAGCTGCATGGCTGAGCTCAGTCAACTCCAGAAACACGGAGAGATGAAAACCTACCTGAGCTTGGTCAACTTCAGAAACATGACAGATAAAAATAAAATGATCGCTATTAAGCTTAATATTATTGCTTAATTACCATGAAGTTAGGAAGTGGTTTCTTTTCTTCTTTTGCTTTTATGAACCAATACTCACCTGGAACTGATAGTAACTTTCTAATGGTCATTCAGGAAAACAAATTTGTTTAACTTTTATTTCGTTGGTTATTTTTATTTCAGATTTATATGAGGGTAAAACGATTAGGTTACATTGTTTACAGGTGTCAGGCAAAGTCCAACGTCAGCCCTTCAACCAGGGGATGTGTGTATACCCTTACACTGTGCCTATTAGGTGAGCATTGACCAATCACTCTTCCTCTTCCCCAAACCCTTCTCCCTGTTCCCAGCTCTGCAGAGGCTGGTGGGAATGCAGAGAGAAGGGAACACTGTTGGGATTGCAAATTAAAACAGCCTCTTTGGAAAGAAATATGGAGAATCCTCAGAGAGCTAAGACTAGACCTTCCATTTAATCATGCAATCCCATTACCAGGTGTCTACTCAAAAGAAAAAAGAAATTATTTTACCAAAAGGACATTTGCAATTTGTAAAAATTAAATTTCTGATTATCATTCCAGTGGAAAGAGGGGAAGTGAAGTTATTTTAGTTAGGGTTTGCACTTTGTCCTGTGAATCCCCCTGGTTTATTTTTTTTTAAAAACTACTGATGCATTTTGCATTAGGATGTCATTGAATGAGACTTTGCGGACTTTGCACAGCACTCATGTGGTTTCATAATTAAGCTTTTCAAATTAATTAGGACAATAAAGACAATTAAATCACAGAATGACTTCCTGGGTCACTTAATTCAAGTTTCTTCTCTTATTAAATAAAGTTCTCAGAGAGAAGGCAATGACCAGCACGTGTCAGTATGTTTAGGAAATTTCAAGGTCTGGAAAGAGAATGAACATGCTACATTATGCCAGTTAAACTTGCGAGTGCTTCACAATCTAGAAGTCTTGCCATATATACTATTTAACTAAAAATTAATAACATAGGGACATGGAGTTGAAAAGTAATTTTTAGGGCAGCACCTGTGGCTCAGTGAGTAGGGTGCCTGCCCCATATACCGAGGTTTGGTGAGTTCAAACCCAGACCCAGCCAAACTGCAAGAAAAAATGGCTGGGCATTGTGGTGGGCACCTGTGGTCCCAGCTACGGGGGAGGCTAAGGCAATAGAATCGCCTAATCCCAGGAGCTGGAGGTTGCTCTCTACCGAGGGCAACAAAATGAGACTCTATCTCTAAAAAAAAAATAAAGGAAATTTTTATAAACACATGTTGTGTTCATAAAATCTAATGTTGAATTATAAAGTTATGTATAAAGTTAAAGAGTCTAAGTGGGGGAAGCCTATTATTTCCATTCTATTTGTTGCAGAAGGGTTGTTTAAAATATTTTCTGACTCTTCCTAATGAATTACAGGACCTCAAAGTACCAGACCATGACTTTAGGTTATGCTTCCTGGCACTGACCTTCAGAAACAACTCCCTGGGCTTCCCATTTGACACTCACACAGAAAAACCTACATTTTCATTTACATTCTATTTGCTCAGGCTGCTTCGTCTGCACAAATCCATTACAAGTCCGTCCAAACAAAGCTCAGTGAATGCTAGATAATAATGACAGCTATGATGATGGTCATGGTGACAGTAAGGTATATTTTCTTTTTCTTTTCTTCTTTGTTAGAACATTTTTTTAAAAAAATTCCTGAAAATGGCATGAGATCATTAACGCATATGTTCTTCATGATGTGAAATGTTTAATAAACACAGCATAAAAACTATGATTAAATTCCATCTTCACATAACTCAGTTTTTTCTTTTATTGTTTTAACTAACTTTTGAAAAGAATTCCGCATGTCTGTAGAGTTCATGGTGCAGCTTCACTCCATATGAGGTACAGTGAACAGATCAGGGTAACCAGCACATGAATCATCTCAAACATTTATCATTTCTATGTACTGGGAACTTTCAATATTGTCCTGCTAGGGTATCTGAAACAATTTAATATATTATTGTTAATTCTAGTCATTCTGCAGTGTTGTAGAACACTAAAACTTACTTCTACCATCTAGCAGTAACTTGGTATTTTTTCTTTTTCTTTTTTGCAGTTTTGGCCGGGGCTGGGTTTGAACCCACCATATCCCATATATGGGGTCAGTGCCCTGCTCCTTTGACCATAGGCACGGCCCAACTTTGTATTCTTAAAAAGTCTTTCTCTAGCCATCACTGTCTTCTACCTTTCCCAACCTCTAGTATCCTCTGTTCTACTTTGTACTTCTATGAGATCAATTTTGTTTGGTTTCCATCCGTGAGTACATGCAATGTTTAACTTTGTATTCCCCACTTATTTTGCTTAACGTAATGTCCTCTACTTCCATGTTACCAGAGATGACAGTGACTCATTCTTTTTTAGGGATAAATAACATTCCACTGTGTATATACAGCACATTTTTCCTTATCCATTTATTTGTTGCTGGACATCTAGGTTGATCCTATCTCTTGGCTATTGTGACCTGTCCTGCAGTGAGTATGGAGATGCAGATGTCTCTTAAAGCTTTAGAGTTTTACGAGTCAATATCAATTACCTGGTTTGTTTTCATTTTTAAGTTACAGAGATTCAGGAGTTTCTTGAGCTTTGAGGCGCTGATGTTCACTTTACTCTATACACTGTAGTATGTTGAATATAAATACCAATTTATACCAATGTTGAAATAAAAAACTATGAAATATATAGAGTGCATCCAGTAATGCATGTAGAGAGGGGTATCTTATTTTTTCTCACATTATTTTAGTCATCATTCCAAATACTCAGGACAATCTTTTCTTCAACTCTCCCAAGATTTTAAGATTTCAACTAAGAAGATACACACATTAAGCTGTCCGAGAATTATGATTTAATGGTGTGCAACAAAACACAGTTCTATCGGTCCTAGCATCTCTTGAAGTATGCATAATAGATACTAAGAGAATATCTTCTGACCTAAATGGACCTGAAGTATTAATTCCAGTGGAAATTTCCTCTAAAAATAAGTAGCTATGAAGTGAAGAAAAATGTGGCTTTCTTTAAGTGTAAATAAATTATGCCAGAGTGCCAAGTCCATAACTGAATAATGCAGTCCCAATTACACAAAAATAGGTTTTCCCAAGATGAAAATATATCTATGAATAGTGAATTTAAGTATAAATGTAGCTAGTTACCAGTAATTTTAGGGCACTTATAAAATTCCTGTTTATATTTGCAACCTTAAAGATTGAAAATTCATCTCTTTATATATCATTTTCATAGCCGTCAACTAAAGCAATGAGAAGATCCAGCTTATTTTCTTGACTACCTTTCATTGTGAGCAATATGCAAACTAATACCATGGGGACAGTGCTCAAATAGACAGATTTATTTTAAAAGACAAATGCAGATATTAATCTCAATTTTAAGTGCTGCATAGATTATCATTTTTCACTTTCACAGTAACTTTATAGAGATTTTATCTTTGCTATTTCTTACAAATAACACTAAAAGCAAATAGAGAAATACAATTTTTTTTCATGGTAACCTAGTGTCCATTCTCTTCAGATTCAGATTCAGAGAATTCAAATTGACATGAAAATATGTGAGCCATCAGTTTGGAGAAGAATTATTCACTTGTACATATCTTCTAATCGAATCTCCTTGCTATGAGACTGGTTTTTTTATTCCCATTTTTCTTAATAGGAATCTGAGGAATTAAAGCTGTGTAATTCATCCATTGTTACCTCTTCAGTAAAGGCATCAAGCACAATTCACACCCATATTCTAATTCCAAGTCCTGAGCTATCTTGTACTATTTAAATTATAGTGACTTTGTGTTATAACTTTTACAAACCTTTTTGTTTTCATGTACACCTATTCTGTGAAAAGTTAAAAGTCATTATGAATGAAGAAATTGCAAATACACCTAGGACCAACAAATGGGGTGAATGTGATTAGCTGAATCTTTTGGTTTGACTTAAATTTTATCACACAGAATGTATATGTTTTGTACAGAATGAATGCCCAATCCTTTTTACTTCCTTTTCATCCCTATGGTTTTCATTTAGGTAATGACTCCTTCAAAAAATTATTCTTTAATTCTAAAATTACTTTTCATGATATTGTAAATTAGCTGTTTGATCCCTAAATACCATTGGTATTCTTTAGGCTTAATTTTATAATAACATTTTCATTTTATTAAATTATGTTGAAAACTAATGTTATTTCTTAAGATTTGTTTATGGATCATTCAGATACTAAAGTGGTTAATTCTAAATGATTTATTGTGAATTGGCCTAAAATAAAAAGACAATGGATTGTTGATGTTTTGTAATTATTATTATAATTTTTTTTTTTTGGCCAAGGAATGGAAGATATAGAGAACAATAATTTTATAAATGGCTAGGGATTAGTAATTCTCTAAGCAAAAGGGAATTTGGGAAAGATAATACAAACACTTTGTATTTCATTTACTATTATTACTATTAATCTTCTTTAGTGATTCTCAACTCTGAGGGGATATTTGGCAATGTCTAGAGACATTTTTGGCTTTCTTAACTGTTTCTACTAGTACCTGATGGGTCAAGGCCAGGGACACTGCTAAACACCCTCCAATGTATAGGAAAGCCCCACCACAAATAATTATACAGATCAAAATGTCAGTAGTAATATGATGAGACGAGGTCATTGACCTAGTATCATCGGGAACAACACTTACTAGACCAGGAAGAATAATCCCATGAGCTTTTCAGACTCATGAGAAAGATGGTGCTCCTTAATGTTTAAAGATAATGAACTCTAGTACCACCAGAATCACCAGAATATAATCAGTTGTCAGTAAAATCATAATAATCAGTGTACTTAATTCTAAAATGTATAAAGTTTAAATTTTAACTTTTATATTACTCAGTTTCCTATTGATAGAAATGTATATATGGTACGGAGGAAAGCTAAAATTGATATAGTAGATATGGAGAATGTCTAATTTGTGAAAAAATAGAAACTATTTACTAATTTAACAGAGAATTTAGAGAATGTGTTACATGACAAAACTGTGTTAGAATCTATGAGCAATATCTATCTATGCAAACTGAAACCAAACATCCTAAAAATGTGTTGTTTTTTTTTTTTTCCTGGAAGTATCTCATGGATAGAGATTATTTCTTTGCCCTTCATGTCCTAGGATTAAGATATATTGCACTTTTGTTTCAACTGTTAGTTCAGATCATTTATCTATGACCATGGTTCAAAAGTTTCTCTTCCTTACCCGGGCCAACTTCATTTATTCTAATTGGTGACCTCAAAAATTTAGTCAAAACCCTACTTTCTATCTTCCTAGTTTCATGACTAGTCATGACTTCTACAGTAATATATTGGTAACTCATTCACATCTTCATTTCACAGCTATTCAGGTAGAAAATTCAGTGTCATCTCCCTTCATTGTTCTTTCCATCAACATGCCATTTCCGGTTCATCTCAGAAAATCTTGGATCTGCTAAGCATAACTATTTCTTATAGAAGAGCCTCCTTTCCTTTCTTCTGTCTCTCTCATACCAAAAGTAGTTTTAACCTCACTGAACTCACTATTTTCTAAATTCATCAGTTATAATCTCACCACAAATCTTTATACCCCAGCCATTTTTTGGTTGTTTATATCACTTCTACCTTCTCGCACATTTGGAACACACTGGGTTTCAGATTTTCACAGTGCTTCTCTTGATAACCTGCAAATTAATGCTCACTTCTCATGTGCCCAGGTCATGCAGCAGTGCTCACAGTCAAGAGCCTTCTGATCGTTTCACTTGGCAGTCATGAGATTTAACTTTTGTCTTTCCTTTCCTAGTATTCATAAGTGTTTTAGTTCCTCTCTTCCTGAAAAATCAGTAGTTAAATCCCATGAATCACAGTGAAGAGATGGAATTAGCCAGAGTAAATGTTGTTCTAGATGTTTGCCAAATTGGGCTGACGTTTGGGCAAGGTACATTGAGGAAACTGATAAAATAGATGAAAATAAATACTTCAGCTGTCAGAATTTCTTCTCCCCATACAATTTTAAACTAAAATAAAGCTCTCTAATTACATATGAGCTCCTATTACTATTATTAGGAGAAAATCCAAGCAGGATTAGGTCAAGTCCATCTGGAGCTATGAGGGGCTAGAATACACAGGTTGTGTTTTAGGAATCTGGATTTTAAAGCATTAAAACTTGGACAATATGTTCAGCCTCTATGAGACACTGGTGAGTCAGGCAAAATGAAGACAGCTGTCTACCAGGTAAAACTATAAAGACAAAACTAATTAGAAAATTCACAAAAATACGAACAGAAGTGTCACATAAGCTCTCATGAATAAAAATGAGAAATTATGAATTGAAATATTATTATTTCATTTGTATGTTATTTGTGTATAAATATACTGATACATACATATATACAAGAATATCCAGGTTACTGATGAAGAAAAATTGAAAACTTCAGGTAGAATTAATCATTAGGCAAAATATTTCCTTCTCTAACTGAAGGCATTTGGCCTCAGAATTTAGTTTACCAAACTTTCAAGTTGATAATCTTTTTTGACATGAATTGTTTTATTGAATGGAAAAGGAAGGAAAGATTCAAATCTAAAATTCATATTTGTCCATATGGTAACATTGTTTTATATGATGCCTCTCCTAGTTAATATTATATGAAAGCGTTCTGTCAAGTAATAATTGACAGACTTCTGTTTGATAGAAATAAAATAATGGTACATCTTATAATTTAATGACATCTTAAATCCAATGAAATATCATACTGTTGTCAAAGTTAGTATAACATTGACACTTATATTCATTTCCTATTAATGCTGTAACAAATTATTATATACTTCTGTGTCTTAAAGTAGCATGAGTTTCATATACATTTATGAAATATAGTTCTGGAAGTCAGAATTCCAAAATGGGTCTCAGTAGGCTAAAAGTCAAGAGATTAGAAGGGCTGCATTCTTTTCTTTCGGGCTCTTGCAGGAGAGAATTTGTTTTCTTGTCTTTTCCAACTTGTAGAAGTTTCCTACATTTCGTAGCTAGTGTCCCCTTCTACCTTCAAACCTTCCAATGATGTCTGTTTGAGTGTTTCTTATATTATGTCAGTTCAACACCGACCTTTCCGTCTCCCTCTTCTATCTTTTAGGGGACTTTGGGGATAACACTGGGTCTTTCTGGATAATTCGAGAAAATATCCTTATCTTAGAGCAGCTGATTACAAATTTTTATTTCATCTGCAAACTTGATTCTCCCTTGCCATGTAACATAATATGTGTATAGGCTATGGGGGTTACAATTTGGACAATTTTGGATATAGACATTATTCTGCCCACTCCAAAAACCAACCGGGTTAAGATTACTATAAGAAAGTATTAACTTATGTTGTATGAATGTAGGTGCAAAAATAGCAAATACAATGTTAACAAGTCAAGTATTGCACTACTTAATATATATAACACATATATGTGTGTGTGTATGTATATATATATATATATATATATATAAAACCATAATATGGTTTATATGGAGGCATGTGAGAGCATTATATATTATATGTGAGAGCATTATATATTATATGTGTGTGTATCACAGTTAGAAAAGTTTATTATAGAAATGCAAGAATGGCTCAAATAATAACATCATTTATAAATTATTAATTATTTATAAATTATAGTTTTAAACTTATCATTTAAAAATTATATAATAAAATTGAACCCCCCACAATTAACAGACTAACAAAACACATGGACATGTAAATTGATGCAAAGAATATATTCAGTAAAATTTAACACTAATTTGTTCTTTTAAAATATACCGCTAATTAAATGAGAATGCAGTTCTTTCTTGTCACAACTACTATATCATGCAGCATAATCTTAAAGATGGTACAATATGAAGAAAAGTGTGACTTAGTTTTTCTGAGGCTGAAAGTCCAAAGGGAGCTGGTACAAGTTCTGAAGGCCAAAATCTAGAGAACCTAATGTTCTGATGTTCAAGGTTAAGAGAAGAAGGGTGTCCCAGCTTTGAAAGAATCCATGAATTTGCCCCTTCTCTGACTTTTGTTCCATCTGGAAGGAGCAGAATAGTGCCATCCAATTGTTCCAGCCAATTGAATGGTTGGTGTCTCCCCACATGAGGGTGGTTCTTACCCTCTCAGTCCACTAACTCCTGCCATTATCCTGCAAAACACCCTCAGAGACACAACTAGGGCAGCTCAATCACTCTAATCAAATGGGGACCTCCAAGTTTGCCACCCTGGAGATGAACCCCAAGAGAGCCCAGAAGCAGCCAAAGGAGACGGGTGTCATCCAGGGCACTATTCCCTACCTGGGCACGTTTCTCACTGACCTGGTGATGCTGGACACTACCATGAAGGACTATCTGTATGGGAGACTGATCAACTTCGAGAAGAGGAGGAAGGACTTCGAAGTGATCGCTCAGATCAAGCTGCTGCGGTCGACCTGCAACTACTACAGCATCACACCTGATGAGCACTTCCGGGCCTAGTTCTGGGCCGTGGCGCGGCTCAGCGAGGCTGAGAGCTACAATCAGTCGTGTGAGCTGGAGCCCCGTCCGAGTCTGCCAGCAACACCCTTAAGACCAAGAAGAATGCAGCCATTGTCAAACGGTGGAGCGACAGCCAGGCACCCAGCACAGAGCTCAGTACCAGCAGCAGTTCCCACTCCAAGTCCTGTGACCAGCTCAGGTGCGGCCCCTACCTCAACAGCGGAGACCTTGCCAATGCGCTCAGCGTGCACTCAGCCGGCTCCTCCAGCTCCTACGTGGAGGAGATCAACATGAGCTTTGTCCCGGAGTCCCCTGACCGCCAGGAAAAGAAGTTTTGGGAGTCGACCTTCCCAGTTGTCCCCGGAGACCTCAGGCATCAGCTCTGCCTCCAGCAGCACCTCGTCCTCTTCGGCCTCCACTACCCCGGTGGCCTCCACATGCACCCATAAGCGCTCTGTCTCCGGGGTGTGCGGCCACAGCTCCTCACTGCCGCTCTACAACCAACAAGTGGGCGACTGCTGCATTATCCGTGTCAGCCTGGATGTGGACAACGGCAACATGTACAAGAGCATCCTGGTGACTAGCCAAGATAAGACTCCAGCCATGATCCGCAAGGCCATGGACAAACACAACCTGGATGAGGATGAGCCAGAAGACTACGAGCTGGTGCAGATTATTTCAGAAGATCGGAAGCTGAAGATCCCTGAAAACGCCAACGTGTTCTATGCCATGAACTCTGCTGCCAACTATAACTTTGTCTTGAAGAAGCGGACCTTCACCAAAGGGGCAAAGGCCAAGCATGGAGCCAACTCAACCCCCCCTCGCATGAAGCAGAAAGGACTCAAGATTGCAAAGGGCATCTTCTGAAGGCATCCCCCCGGAGTCTGGCTGGCCGGGAGCTAAGAATTTATAGACTAGAGCGGCCCAGGCCAGCTGGGCACCTTCCGCCCACCTGCCAGCCCAGGGCACCCCTGGATTCCACCTTCATCCTGAACTCCACCTGCTGCTGGGATTGATGCCTGCCACCGTCAGGCTGACCTGGCCTCCCGTGGACCCCTCGTTGCCTTAGGTGCCTTCTGCTCTCTGGCCAGAGGACTAGCTGTCTGTTGTCAAGGAGTGGTGCCAATGGGCACGGTGCCCTGGTAACATGATCCCTGCCCCGGGCACTGCCTCTGTACACTTCCCTGACACCTTCCAGGTGCAGGTCACTGCCACCTGTGCCACAGGCACCCCAGAACACCCACCCACCGGGTCTGACCACTGCAGTTCTCTGCTTGTGCCCTCGGGCACTGGTCTGTGACCCCTGCCGGGTCCCGGCCCCTCCTCCCACCACTTTAGCCTTTTTCAGGCTGCACCAAAGATTCCATCATCAGGGCCAGCTGAGAGTTAGCGGGCCGCGCCCACACTTAGCCCAGCCCTCCCCTAGGAGAGGAGAGAGCAGCCCTCTTCATGGACCACGCTGTTCACCCAGTGAGTGGGGACAACCCCGGCTGAGTCCCCTCCATGTAGAATCTCATGCCACTGCCAAGTTCCATCCCCATCCCCGCTGCATCCTGGGCTTTACAAGACCGTGCCAACGGGGGTTACTGGGGAAGGAGGGTTTGGGGTAGGAGGGCGATTGAATATTTGTATAAAATTAAAAAAGAAAAAAATGTTTACTGATTGGGAAGGGGCAATATTTATTTGTTGTAAATAGCAAATGCTAGACTTGAATATTACATTAAATTCTGTTTCTACTACAAAAACAAAAAAAAATGCCAAACCACTTGGGTGAGCCTTTCATCAGAAGAGGGATGGACTTAACACTTATAAAAACTTTGAGAATAATCAATACAATAATGGAGAATAAACAATGCTTTACCAGCCATCTAAGTATCCTTTGATTTTCTCAAATTCACATCCAGAATGAACTATCATGCACAGGAATAGATAAGCAGGTCAGTGGAACAAAATTTTGAAGTACATATACGTGGAAATGATACATGGTAGGGCTGACATACAAATCATAGGTGAGGGGAAGTATAAATATCAAAATCTCTAGAAAGCACCATGCTTATGAGTGAAATTTTCAAGTATTTCCAAAGAATGATTTCTAGAATTGATTACATTAAATAATGTATAACAGGGCTTAGACTCTTAGGAAGAAACCAAACAAAAATATATAGAAATATTGAATAGGAAGAATAAAACTCTCATTAATTGCAAATAATATGATATGTAAATATCATAAGAGTATGCAGATAAATTTCTAGGATTAAAAATAGAATTCAGTAAAATTTGCTGGAATCAATGTACAACAAAATTTTCATATTTATAAAAGTTATAAGCCACCTTGGAGTAAATGTGATAAACTTTTTGCCAGACTTATGTGAAGAAGTTATTGAACTTTATTGAAAATTATTTAAAAGATAAAACTAATGAAGCAATTCACCATGTTAATATTTAGAAAAACTCAATATCATAAAAATAATTATTCTCTGAAAATGTAATGGCATTTCAGTCAAAACCCCTCAGAAGTCTTCACAAAAGTTGAAAAGCTCATTCTGCAATGTTTAAAAAGTACCAAGTATGGCCATACTGTCTCTGGAGAGATAGTTGGGTTAAGGGAACTTGCCATCTCACATCTCACAACTTTTATAAAATTATAGTAGTAAAGGCTGTGGCCTTGACTTAATAATTACTTTAGTAAAATATTGAAAATTAATCACAAATTAAGACAAATGTATACACGGTCATACATGAATATGGATATTCATTTCATTTAAAGTAATAAGAAATAAGAAATGTGTAACAGTATAAATTTGTTTTGAAAAACTGTATTGAGTGACAAGCTGAGATAGCATTTAAAATGAAAGGTTAGGAAGAAAGTTTTAAATCATAGACTATTCCCCATACTATGTTGTTTGAAGTAATGTTACCTAAAAATTACTTACATCTCTCTCTATATATATATCTATAATATCCATATCTGTCTATATCTATAGGTATTCATAGATATAGATATAAAATGATTGAACATATACAAATCACAAAATTATCCATTTGCATGTGTGTCTGGTGGGGTCAGGGTGCTACATGGGTTTTTAATATTTATGTTATTTATTTTGCAAATGTTCTCCTTTGATATATATTAATTTCCTAAATAAATTAACGATAATTAATGATAAAGTCATAATAATTCTATTATGTTGAGAAAACATTTAGTATCATGAAACAATATTCAGACTTTAAAGCTTTAAAAATATTTGTAAAACAATACCAGGCTTGTCATTTAAATTATATATAAGAAAAATTAAATTTTATGTGTGTGTATATTTGAGCTTATACAATAGTTTGGTATCTATAGAATATTCATTCCCAACCCTTAGTGAATAACAAAATCCATGAATGCTCAAGGCTCTACACAGTATAAAATGATATACTATTTGCATATAACCTATGCACAAACCTCTGAATATTTTAAATCATGTCTAGATTATTTATAATACGAACAACAATGTAAATGCTGCACAAATAGTTATTATACTGCATTTTTATTTTATATATATATATTTTAGAGACAGAGTCTCACTCTATCTCCTTCAGTAGAGTGCCGTGGTGTCACAGCTCATAGCAACCTCCAGCTCTTGGGCTTAGGTGATTCTCTTGCCTCAGCCTTCTAAGTAGCTGGGACCACAGGTGGCTGCCAGAACGCCTGGCTATTTTTTGGTTGCAGTTTGGCCAGGGCTGGGCTTGAACCCGCCACCCTTGGTATATGGGGCCAGTGCCCTACTCACTGAGCCACAGGTGCCACTGTATTTTTTTATTGTTATGTTTTAAAAAGTTTTGATCCATAGTTGATTGAATTTATAGATGTGAAATCTGCACATGAAGAATACCAGCTGTATTCTTTTTTTGAAAGTTTTTTTTTTATTTTTTCTTATTTTGTGACTTAAATGTTTTTTCTTGTTTTCATTATTCACATAAATGAATATGGAAGCAATGTTTATAAGAAGACCTGTGGACTGCCTGACTAAATATGGGGGCAGAGTACATTTATTGTCAGTGGGTCCTTTGCTCAGATGATAGCTATAATTATTTGATTCTGAGTGAAGAAACATAATGCTGCTAAGAAAGCAAATTGTAAAGAGAATGACCAGATCAGGAATGGTTAGTAAACACTACCACATAATTGTGAAGTTTTCATCTTCTCACTGTGAAGGAGAAAAAGCAATGACAAGCAAACCATCTTGACCTCAAGAGTTTTTCTTTGTGACTTTCAGCCATGAATATCTTAAATCTGAATCATATTCACAAAAAAACATATTCAGCTTCCAAGACTGCACTTTTTAGCATTTTGTTACTTCTAAATTTTTCTGTGTATATCAAATTAAGAGCAATACAAAATGCATCCAGATCTTTGGGGTATAATAAAATGAACTCCTGAAGTTTCGCCTTATATGCCTTTTGTGAATGTTGTCCCATTTATCTAAACTTAAGTGAAGTCTGGCCAGAGGAGTTTATCACAACTTCCAGAACTCTATTTTCTCCCAATTCATGGTGGAATGTGAAATGGGTTGGACTTTGATGAGAATTAAACTCTAGTAGGAAACCTTGTTAACATTTCAAACTGTTTTTCCTCATATGTCATGAACCTTTTCTAAATATAAGAAGGAAAATATTTTCCAGCCCAAATTATGCTACTTGGAATCACCCTGCTTACATTTAAGGAGAGGTTTAACTAAATGGGAAAAAAAAGCAAACACACAAAAAAATTCTAGGAATAAGTCTTCCATTTGCAAGGAAAACCCTAAAGAGTCCAAATCCTTGACAATATGCAGTCACATTGCTTATCACCATTGCACAGACGTGGGTCTTTAATCTTAGTTTCTAAGACTTGCTCTATTTTCTGCTACCGGCTTTAGGAGATTCGTACATCGTACTCTTCCGCATCTGCCCGGTTTTCTGTCGAATGTTACTGTCCTTCTGAAATCACAGCTTGATTATCTCACTTGTGCGGCAGCTTTAGTAGCTCAAAATCCTTTAATGTTCTACACATATCAATTTACAGTGCACATCTTGGAGTTAGAAAAAATATTCACAGTTCTGTGTCATTACATCCTTTTAAAATTCTTTCCTTGATTTCTCTTTCAAAACAAAACACAAAAATATCCTTTTCCTTCTTCCTGACTTGCCATATTATGGTTAAATTCTCTTTGCCATACATTGCCATGAAGCTTGTCTGGCAGTCCTTGTGATTAAAAAACAAATGTACAGGTATGCTATAGCCCAGGGTTCCAGGGAGAGCAGGGGCAGGCCTCGAGAAACAGACAATTCCTTATCTTACTTTTTTTCATTAAATTAGTCTTTATTTAATGAGGATCGTTTACTAATATGAATGCTGTGCTATAATTAGTAATATTACTATTTCATAGGTAAGGAAATTCTGCAATTTCATTTATTTATTTAGACATAGAATCTCACTCTGTTGCCCTAGGTAGAGTGCTGTGGTGTCATTATTACTCACAGCAACTTCAAACACTTGGGCGCACGAGATCCTCTTGCCTCAGTCTCTCGAGTAGCTGGGACTACAGGCACTTACCACCATACCAGGATAGTTTTTTTCTTATTAATAGAGATAGGGGTCTCACTCTTGCTGAGGCTGGTCTCAAACTCCTGAGCTCAAGTAATCTACCTGCCTCAGCCTCTCAGAGTGCGGTGATTACAGGTGTGAGCCACTGCGCCTGGCCAAAATCTGTAATTTTATCAAATTGTTCCATGTAACAATTATGAAAGTTGGAACTTGAATCTTTTTTATTAATTATGAATTGGTTATGATAGTCATCAGATGAGACAATGGATGTTTGATGTGAATAACTCTCTCGTGAATGCCTGTCGCAAAGGCAGCTGAGCTGAGCTTTCTGGCTTCTCCTGAGCGGGTGGGGCAGCTCACGATCTGCTTTTTACATAAGGCACTAGATGCCATGTGGGCACAGATCTGGCACAAGGCTTCTTTCATGCTCACGATCTATTAATAAAAAGGTTGAGAAGCTTGGCTGGAGGCTCCCCTTAGTGGTACAAACCAGAGTGCGTCCAGACTCTCCTCGCCTTGGCTTGTCCTTCTGCGGGAAGATGCCAGCTCAGGGAACTAAATGTCCCATCTTGCTAAACCTCTGCTTTTGAATTTCTTCAATAACTTTTACTTCTGTTTCATTTTTTCTTTCTGTCAGGTATGGTTTTAGCTCCAATCTCCACTATGTAACATGTAAAAAAATTGACAATCACATGGTGAGCACTGGCAGTAACTGCGGTTATTTTGTGACTGTATTGCCAGAATGAACTGTCTTCTACATTTTTAATCTCTGTGTTACTTTTGCCATGATTCTAAATATATTCCTACATTTTTCACTTCGCTGAAAAAATTCTACTTTTCTTTCATGAGAAAACTCCTATAGTACCTTTAAAACTCAGTTGAAATTTCACCAAATTTAGATACTTATTATTATTATTATTATTTGGTATGGTTATAATACGTCTGACATGGAACATATGACAACGTTCTGTGTAAAAAAACAAAACTCATCTACTAGGCAGTGAGAGCCTCCTGGTAGAGTCGAGTGGTCTTTCCTTTTTTTTTTCTTAAAGAGGAAATTTGTTAACATCATTAAAACAAAGTAGTACATAAAAGAACAAAAGTCACCATAGAAATCACAGAACATTCATTGGTCCAGGTCTAAATCTAAATAGTCATATTTATTTAACCAATTATTATGTAAGGTAAAGAAATTGGAAATAATGTGAAGAAAAGCACAAAAGATCTAAATCTTTATGGTGTTAAGAAGTTATTGGGTAAACTATTAAAATATTTATTATTTATTTAATTTTTAATTTTATATTTTTATTATGGGTTAAAATGAGGTTATATACAATTAGGTTACATTAGTTGTATTTTAAGATAATGCCAGGTAGCGCCTGTGGCTCAAAGGAGTAGGGTGCAGGCCCCATATGCTGGAGGTGGTGGGTTCAAACCCAGCCCTGGCCAAAAACTGCACAAAAAAAAAAAAAAAAAAAAAGGAAAGAAAGATAATGCCCAAAATCTGAGTTGTAGTTGAGACCACTCAATGCTAATTCCTCCTCAAATAGAAAGCACATAATGAGTCAGCACTGAGTGGTCTTTCCTTCGATATTCGAAGCACAACGTCTGACTTTAACCAGTATAATGTATACTTTGTTTTCTTACAGTCTGTTTATCATTTTGTTTCACTCTTTATTCATCTGGATTTTTTTTCCTGTATAATACGTCATAGAGGCATTGAAGTCTTATTTTACTGATGTTAGTGTAAATCTTCTTCTACCAGTGTTTCAAATTGTCCTAAAAATGATTGACGTTATGAAGCAGAATTTTGTAGAGACTGCAAGGATGCCTCATGAAATTCTCTTTAGAGATCTTTCAGAATAAACATCTTTTCTCCCAAAATACAAAAGGCTAGTCGCTTGTGTTGTCAAGTCCTCTAGACTAGCATCATCTTAGAGAAGAAAATAATAACCCTTAATAAAACAAATACAAAATGTTTCTCTCTGGGATGTTATGTTCTTGCCAAGGCTGTGGCACAGCATTTTTTATCATATTAATTTTCCTCAAATCCTCTTACAACCTCAGTACTGTCTGAAATATATTCCACCTTGTTGGCAGAACAAAGAATTATTTGTAATGGATGGCAATCAGGTGGGAAAGCAGTTGTCTCTTTATCATTTTAAGTAAGTATTCAGGGATGTAAAGAAAAAAAAAACAAGAAAATAAAAGTTATTTTATACTAAATGAAATTATGTTCAACTGATGGTGTATGCATATCATATATAGACGCAAAATGAATACATGATAGAAAGATGACTGCTGGATGGATAGATAGAAAAGCTGACAGATGGGACGTTGAGATTTCAAATATCATAATCAGCGTTGTCACTGCAACATGATTTTTGAAATAGTGAAAACAATCCTGTTAAATTTTCCCAAAATCAACGTACGATATTCCTGAGGGTTACATCCTAATTGTTTTTCTGAAAATTCGAGGTATATTAAGACAATGCAAAAAATATTAATTGCATGTACAAAGGAGTTATATTTCATATTCATCTTTCAGTGAATTTGTAAAAGCACCCTTTTCTACTGGATTTAGTTCTGAGCCGGGACAAATGGTTGGACTGGACTTTGGTTTTGCTTGACCCCATGGCCAGGCAACCTTAATCTGTAGACAAGTATTTGTAGAGGCTCATGCTTTAGCTTCTAGTAACTGTCACAGATGTTTTTACTTACTTCAAGACATTATAAAGTTTTTCCATAGTCTGGAATTTTTTTCAATTATTTTTTGCCACAAGCTAGAGAATTCTTAACTATACATTATTGTTCTGCTCATTGTGGGACAACTAGTGTCACCGGCCTCTGCACATTTAATTTCAGTAGTGCCTCCTGTCATCGCCAACTAAAAATGATACACAGGTCTCTAAAACACACTCCACTAGGCAGTAACACATTCACGGAGAACCACTGCTTTAATCTCACTTCACTGGAAATTGTTTGGCAGGAGTTCTTAACACAGGAGAAACTATGTAGTCATATACATTAGCAGACCTTGGCCTTTCCCAAGAACTCTATCTTGTCCTCATTTATGCCTCAAAACATTTCAGACAATTAGCAGAAGAGATTTTCTTATTCTCAATTTAAAGATGAGGAAGATAAGTAATTTATCTAAGGTCATGTGACTAGACAGTTTCAGAACCATGGGAAGATCTCCATTATTCTGAAGAAAGATTAGATCTTGTTACGGTTTTCTTATCCATTGCTTCCCCTTCAGCATAAACTACTCAGATCTAATCACTGGAGATTTGAGTCCCTGGCTGGCCTGAACTATTCTACTAAGAAATATTTTGAGCTCCACTGTTCTCTTGTTTCCAGTCTTGTTTTTGTTTTAATCTGATCCATCTATCTTGCTCCTTTAGAAGCTGAATATCTGCAAATATTAAAATCTACAGTTGTTAGTGCAGTGAACTAGCACCAAAAAAAATGTTCTTTATATTGAGATTTCAAGAAAAAGGTGGCTGTGGCTGCTGCTTTACATCTGGCTCATAGAAAGTGAGAAGGTTGCTGATTTGATCCAATGTGAGTAAGATTTATGATATCATCCTTGTTTTAATTTCACAGTCCTCTTATGTCAGATTTTGCTTTAGAAATGTTTTCTCTCCTGTGTTTCAGTTGATTTATTGCCTGCAAATATCCTCATTGGAATTATTTAAAAGTAATTATTATTTTTTCATTAATTTGAATTGTTGCTGCTGTTTTTAATTATACTACTCGTAGGTAGAAAGCAGTGCACTGAAAAATAAGAACATGCAGTCACACATACATTCTCAACCCATTAAGGAAGGTGTGGTCTTGAGAACACAGACGAGTAAGCAATAATGCAGTAAGTAGTAACCAGAAGGGAACACAAAATAGGCAGTTTACTTGATTTAGAGAAGTTAAAAAAGACTCCCCTGAGACCATAACAATGAACTGGCTTCATCCTGCTGGGCGAGCAGTGATGAAGGCTTTTTTAAAAATAAGGCAAATTATGGCAAAAGTGCAGAAGGTGCACCTGATGGATTCCGATTAGTTTAGTAGGACAGAAAGTGAAAAGGGGTGAGAGGTGTAGTGTAGACAGCAGAAAGGGTACATAAAATGACTGGGTTTGGATCATATGTCAAGGAATGTGGGCCATCAACACATGGATGTGAAATGTCAGATTTTTGTTTCATAAAAGTCAGTGTAACTGGCTTAGAGAGTGGATGACGCACAAGTTCAGGCTGGAAAAACAAGCCTACAGGTCATTTAAATAACGCAAACAAGAGATGGCAATAAAGGACAGGGGAGCCCTGGCAGAATGGAGGAGGGGGACGACAGCACTGGGTGTTTGACTAGATGAGGGTTGAAGGTGAGGGAAGGCAGAAAGAGGAACCCCAGATTTCTGATGTAAACAAAGATTGAGAGGATGGCAGTCACTGAGTGAGGAGCCCAGGGAAATTAGGAAGGTTGGTATTGAGTGCAGTTTTGATTATTTGATTTCAAGATGCCTAGGTGGCATCCGACTGGAGCTATCCTGCAAGCACTTTCTTGTCGCAGTGTGATTCTAAGGAGAGATGTCCCGGCTGAAGCTAAGGATGTGCTTTTGAAGAGCCAGAATTTAGACCATATGCATATCAACCTATGAATTCATAATTATAAGCAATAGATTTGGGCCTGATTGTTGAAGGTTCATATCATGACTAAACTTTTCTATTTTTGTAACTTTCGGCATAATGTGTAGTTTTTCTGTACTTCAGTTTCCTCATCTGTAAAACATGTATTATAATATCTACTTCAGAACTTCACTTGAGTTATTATCTATATAACATTTAATACTACCTTGTCTACAGTGAGGTTTGAAAAATGATTTATGTGCAAGAAACATAAGTTTCTGTTCTTATAACTCTTTAATTATCCATAATATCCTGAGTGCCTAAAATAGTGTGTGGAGCATCATAGGGCCTCAATAAATAATTGGTTAAAAATAGATGAAAGGACAACTTCCCCTTTCCCCTTAGAAAGTTTGCTGCAAAATCAACTCATAATAAAGAAGATTAATAAAAGAAAAGCATGTGCATGTGAACACGTATACATGGGAACCTTTAGAATGAAAAGTCTAGGGTTTAGGGGAAATCGTTAATTTTCATTCTTGGGTTCAGCAAAACGTGGACAGACATGTGAAAATATGATTAGAGAAAAAAGGTATGACCTAATGCTGAGTGGGGACACCCAGTGAGGTCTGCCTGTCTAGGTTTTCCTTGGCCTCTCGGAACGTGGATCCTTTTTCTGGGTGTGTGGCAGGCCCCTTTCTAAAATAGGGTCTTCTGGTCTATAAACTGACAAGGTAGGTCTGATAATTACTTTGTGGTCATTTTTTACATAGAATACTTTCAGGTTTTATGGCTGGCTTTTTGGATGGCGATGTTCTGGATTTTAAGACCCACCTTAGGGAGGAATTCTGGTTTCTAGTGCTAGTCTCAGGCAAGGATGGGACTGAGAGGCAGGGGGACAAGTGAAAGTCAAAGAAGAACTTTTGCTTCTGAGACCTTCATTTCGTGGTTCTGTTTTCTTTGCCCCATCAGGTATAACATATTCTTGGCGATGGATATTTTGAGAGCCCTGACTTCATCCCTGCATAATCCTGCATATGACAAAAACACATTGGTATCTCATTAATTTATATGAAGTTCAAAAAATTAATAATCCATTTTCACTATACAAATAATCAGTAAAAATATTAATTTTATCTGTTCTAATTAGACACTCAGGAAGAAACAAATTTTACAACCATAGTTTAATAGCAATAAGTATTCAGAGTCAAAAAAGGTTTCTTAGTTTGTTTTTTCTTTGTAACTTGACTTATGCTTCATCTTCCTATCCATTCTTCATAAGAGAAATTGCAATATGAATAATCAAATTTGTGGGTTTATCATGCCTAAATTTTAATACATATATTTTGATTAATACAAACAACTTCTATATTATAAAAGCTATGGATATTTTTTAAAGACTTTGTTTACTGTGCATTTATAATACCCATCTGATTTTTTAGACTCCGAAAAGAGCATACTAAAGGCCATGTGTGCTGGCCCATAATCCTAGCACTCTGGGAGGCTGAGGCAAGTAGATTGCTTGAGCTCAGGAGTTTGATACCATCCTAAGCAAGACCAAGACTGTTTCTCTGCTAAAAATAGAAAAATTAGCTGGGCATGGTGGTGATTGCCTCTAGTCCCAGCTACTAGGGAGGCTGAGGCATAAGAAGATTGCTTAAACCCAGGAGTTTGAGGGTGCTGTGAGCTATGACACTATGGCACTCTGGGGACAACAAAGTGAGATTCTGTGTTGAAAGAAAAAATAAGTAGTACAATGAAATGCAGTTTCATATTTCATATCCACATTTCACCTCATTCTGCTGACAAAGAGTTTAACTCTATTAATTAATATTTTTTGACAAATATTTAGTGGACAACATCCTTGTCAAACTCTCTGTCCTATGCAATACCATGAATGCTTACCTTTGTGAAAATTTCATTCTAGTGGGGAAAGACAAAAGAAATCACAAACATACAAGTATGCAAATAATAAATTTGCTAGAAGATGATGAAAGCCAACAGGAAGTGGGGGTGTTGGAGGAATGAGCAGGTTTCTCTTTAAATTGGGGTGGTGATAAAAGTTGACTTAATTGAGAACAGGAGATTTTAGCAGACTTTCTCTAGCTACAGAGTTAGAGGAGATGAGTCTCTAGGATGACAGCAATTTCAAGCAGTCTGTGCAAAGGCACTGGGGCCTGAAAATGTTTGAGGGCCACCAAGTCAGTCAATTGGTAGGACCTGAGTGATGGTGATACAGGTTTCCCCAGCTTAGGGTTTGACTGGGACCCCCATTTTATAGGCCTGGTAAGCGTAGGAATCAATCTCATTACAGACTCCCATCTCAGTACACAAACCGGCCACCTTTTAAGCAAGGTCATGACAAAAGCATGAAAGGATCTGGACAGTTCCTTCATGAAAGGGAAGCATATACCCTAATTTCTCGCCTAAGATGGAGAACTGCAAGGACCCCATTCCTCTGCTAATTTTAAGATTATTTTAAAATAATTTTCTGCCTTCAGATGTCTGGCTAATTATGACATATATTTCCAACAATCCTCCCCCCTGCCCACAGGATAGGAAAAACAGAATTTAAACCCCCTACACTGAAGACCTAAGGAGCTTTCCTTTGGCGTTCTTACCTTCCACTGCTGAATGTTCTGTTCCCCCTCTTTTTCTTTCCCTTCTTTTTCTGATTAGTCTTTCTATAAGTCTTTCTCTGTTAATAAATTCTGTCCTATTGCTTATCCACAGTCTGTGGTTTCATTCTTTGTACCCTGATACTAAGGATCAAGGACTTGGCTTAGAGAGAAATTCTGGCAACAATGGAGATGAGGACAGGGACTGGGCCAAATAACGCAGCATTGAGGAGAGAAGTGATTAGAACAGAGAGGTGACATGCACTGACTTTCTGATCTGACTCAATGTTTTGAAAGGTGACTTTAACTGCCATGTGAAAATAAGTTTGGGAGAGAAGTCACTGTAGAAACAGGGAAACTAATGATGAGACTGTGGTAGTCACCCAACTTAGAGATGAGGGAAAAGTAAATTAGATAGTGGGCATGTTTTGAAGTTGGAGCCAACAGCCTTTGCTGAAGAATTTGGAGTGAGATGTGAGAGGCACATCAATGACTTCAAGGGATTTGGAGATCCAAGATAAATTTAAGTCTGTTACATGGATTTTAACATCTGCTTCATCTTCCACAGTATGGTTGTATCACTGTCTGTCTATTCTATCAATGGAGAGTTGCTGTCACTTTTATTTACATCATAAATAATGGTCCTACAAAAAGACTATAGGTAGGGTTAAAATAATTCTGACATCATTAAAAGTGTCTACAGAATGATCTTTAGTTATATAGTTTCTGAGGTATATTTGAGATGTGATTTTATTTTGGCTTAGCAAATTTTCATTGCCTCCAGAGAGATAAGTCACTGACCTGGCTGGCCTTACTCTTCCCTTCTCGTTGGCTAACTTTTACACAGCCTTCCTTCTGAGCATCTAGAATCTTTTCCTTAGAGCATTTACTTTAGAAAACTTGTAATTGCAAATCCTTTCTCTGCCCCTTTATGATGTAAATCTTTTCAAAGTCCTCTTGCCAGTTTTACAACCTAGGAAAGGTTTTCTTAAGGATCTGGAAACCATCTCTTTGAAACTTAGTCATCATGGACACATGAGCACTCTAACTTGGGTAACAGAGTGAGACTGTCTCAAAAAGAATTAGTGCCACATCTTCCTTCTAGTCTTTCTGAGAGGGTATGAGTCTAACTTCAATGCATTCCTTGCCACAAGGTATAAAACTACCTCCTGCCAGGAAGCTAAGTGAAAGTTCAGTGCTTCTTTGGTTTAGAACAATTAACAAACACTGGTGACCCATCATCTCCTTACCCCAGGTCCCAAAAACTCTCTAGCTCTTTGTTTGGTTGGAATTAGTTTACACTTTAGTTTTGGCCTTTCTCAATGATTGAAATAGCTTTGATTAAAGACTCCCTTGATTGTTTTAACTTTGTCAGGCATAATTTTTTCTTTGACGTCACACATTTCTCAAGGTCAGAGCTCCCTATAAAAAGAAAAATTACAGGGTCAACCCCCATTTTTTTTTTACCTTCTATCATTCTCCATCTCCAGTAATGATCATATTAAATATTTACTTAAAATAAATGACTTTAACGTAATATAAATTTTGGGAGTTAAATAGCTTTACATTATCGAGTTCTTCAATAAGTTAGTATCTAATGACGGTTTTTCAGTAAACAGTGTAAGCTAAGATAAAGATTTTTGTTTCAAGCATAATTTATTATTATGTTATTTAAAACATTTATATATCATTCCTGTGTTTATGCTTTGGAAAATAAAGTGCAGAGTGTCTGGAAACATTTAAATGTATTGTCAACTTTATTGAGGGAAAAATTGCTTAAAGTTAAAACTATGTTGGTGATTGGATAAGAACATATACAAAATGTTTGCATAAGCTCTGCACAGCTTTAAAAATGTTTGATTTTAGTCTGTAACAACATAGGTTGTAGAAATGAAAGTCAAGATAGTAAAACTCATCTGTAACCCACATTTAAAGAAAAATTGTTTCTTAGTGTCTGGGTATGGTGGCTCACACCTATAATCCTAGCACTCTGAGAGGCCCTGGCAGGTAGATTGCTTGAGCTCCAGATCAGCCTGAGCAAGAGTAAGACCCTATCTCTACTAAAAATAGAAAAAGTTTCTGGGCATGCTGGTATATACCTATAGTCTCAGCTACTCAGGAGGCTAAGGCAGGAGAATCACTTGAGCCAAGGAGTTTGAGGGTGGTATGAGCTATGACACCATGGCACTCTGCCCTGGGTAACAGAGTAAGAGTCTTTCTCAAAAGAAAAAAATGCTTTTTACTATCAAAGGTCATAAGAAATTTGTTTTATTTTTAATATTAAATACACTGAATACATTAAATAGTGGAGAATGTAATTTTCTGTCTACCTTCTTTTCTTTGTATAAAAGAAAAGAAAACATTAATGATTCTTGCTAAAGACTGTAAGGTAGACTCCATTCATGGGGGAGGGATGCACTTTGATAGGTCCAGAGACCAGTGCAGGGGATCTTGCAATGGAGGAGAGAGAGTGGATTCAACTCGGACAGGATTCAACAGGGACAAGTGGGAAAATATAACCACAGAGAAAGGCTGTGGTCAGTGGATGAAAAAGTGCTAGAAGGAAACAGCTAGGATAAAGGGTTTCTGGCTAAAGTGACTTCACAGGATTATTACTGGATGCAGGCTGGGTGATGGGATACCAATGGTGCAGAGAGATTAAGGGTAGGGAGTTTCCCTAAATTAACATAGCAGGATTTTTGCTCAGACTGGATTCTACATGCACAGAGAAGGAAGCCCAAGATTGGGCTACCCAGGAAGGACTCAGGGGCCTGAGTTAAGTTTTGGTCATGGGAGAGAGTCTTCTGTCAGTCCGTCGTTGAGACAGACCCCTGTTAGAAAAGATAGATTAACAAGAGAAAGGTACATAGTTTAATAAAATGTGTACCTTTTGTATATACAGGGGACAACTGAGAGAAATTAAAAAATCTCTAGAGGTAGACATCGATGATTTACCTTACCAAGAGGGTGGGGAAGGGCCCAGGTATGAGGAGGTGGCCAGGAAAAGTGCAGTAAACAAGAGCAAAGCTTGTTACACAGATTGAAGCCCAAGCCCCTCTCTTTAGTCACCCTTCTCTTCCTGGAACAGAGAGGGATATACCATTACAAACGGATATTTCCTTTCTAAATGTAAATTTCTCTTACCAAAAAGTAACTTTTCAGAGCTTCTTGGGTGTTTGCAGTTTCTCAAAATATTCCTCTCAGCATAATTCTTTTGCCAGGAGATGATATTTTGGTGTCCTGAACTCTTGTCAGTTGTGAAATATAGCAGTTTTATATATAATAATTGTTTTTAGATGCTATTTACATGTTTATTCTGTAACTGCTAAAACTGAAGTGATGCATGTTTTAAAGTTTATGACATTACATATATGGATGGATATATTTTATAACTCTGTAAAGAATTTATATTCATAAATATAAACCTCTATCAAAATTTTAAAATTTTAAAAATACAGTTCTGGAAATGATTTTGGGCCTGAGTGGCACGTCTGTGCAACCAGCCAAGCCACACAGTGTTAAAACTGAGTGACTGGATTGTCTCTGTTCTTTTAAAGTAAAGGTTACATTTGTAATCAGTGTCTCATGCTATTTTTATAAACTGGAGTCATTAAGTTATTTCCTCACAAAACACAGGGACCTTTATACAAACAGTAAATGGTTTGTTTTCGAAATACAAAGTTTATTTTTTGAGGTAAAAGTTTATGTTCCGTGAAGTCTCTGAGCCTCAGAATGTTTTCAGCTTTGAAAGTTCTCGTTCAAGCCCTCAAGTAGCAGCAATAAGCACTGAAATACCCTCTTGGGCGTGACATTCCCGGCTTGATGACTTGATGGCTTAATTTACTTATATGGTGCTCTTCAAAGTGATTTTGTAGTTTTGGGTAGGAAACTGAAACCAGAGTTACTGAGCCACAAATAAGTCAAATTTGCACTTACGAACACTGAAGATTGCTATCATCATTTTCCAGAGTGGAAAAAAAAAATTAACCACTGACATCAAATCGAAACTTGAAATACATAAGTTTTACTCTGTGATTTTTTTTTAAAAGAAAGCCAATAAATAAAACAAGTAATTCATAGAAAGAACTACTGGCAAATGGTTTAATTAAAGTTATGTTGACTCTCTCTTGACAATTAACATAATCTGCTTAATGTGAATGAAGACTTCCTAGAATAACAGGCTCATTGCTTTAGTTCTTAAGAGGCAACTGTTGGTTTCTACATTCGAATATTATCTACCCATTGACCTCCAGTGGCACTCATCAAATCACACTGCATCATCCAGGGTGACACTGAAAGCAGGAAATGAAAAGGAGCTTTGGAAAAAACAGCAGATAAAGTAATTTCTGCTAATTAAAGAGCACAATTGAGAACAGAGCCCATTCAGTCTTCTGCTTTTGGTATTACCAGGGTTTATTACTTGAAATAGAGATTGCTTAGAAAGCATCATGATCTTGTTTTTGTAACTCACCAGGGCCTGTGACAATCAAAATCTGAAACCTCATAGGTATCTAGCACTTGGGCACTCCTCTCTGTGTCCAGGCTATAGGGAGATGGTTGCTGCCTATCTCCTCACTTTACCCTCACAGATATAGACCCTCACTCACACAAAGACAAGAAATGCGGGCAATGACTTGTTAACAATTAGCGAGTGCTGGTTGCATAGGGAAGGACACACCATACCCTACGGAGCTCTAGACTGCGACAACAAGGTACCGGTGACACCAACTGAAAGAAGGCTGAAGACAGTGCTTCTTGTATACCATAGATTATTTTACTGCATTGAATGGGGTCTTATAGAACCAGAAGTTATCTTCAGCAAAAATAAGGAGATTTGATGAAGTACTGAAAATGGGGTGAACTTATATTGTATCTAGGGGTTCACTCTCTCAAGATAGCAGAAGAAATTTGCTCACTGTGGAAGTAGACAGCAGAAGTGATTACTTCCTGATAAGGGTTATGCAGATGTAAAACTTGTAGAATGAAAAAGAAAAGATAAAATGTTAGTGAATGAGTGGTGGCACTTCTTTTTACAAAAAGAATTTAGAACTCCAATTCCAAAAAATTTGGAATTTAACACCAATGGAGAGAATGGAAAACTACATAATAAAGTTATACTTCTTAAGCTAGAAGCGATGGACAGTTTAATAGTTTGTAATGGAAAATTTATAGGAATTTCAAGTATCTTTAAAAATTTAGTGCAAAATGATGTCCACATTTTAAAGTAATATGAAAACATTTTTTCCACAATAAAGAGTCCAAAGACTTATCATTTAGGGGAAATAATAGTTTCAATCCTACTTTACATTTAATACTGTACTGTTTTCAAGTGTGAAGCATATAAAAGAAAGAAAACACCCCATGAAATAGATGCAAGTGTGATTATCCACTTATTCTCTGGATAGTTCAAGTCTTTCTCAGCATGATTCCGCATATGAAAAAGAAACTGGTAATACATAATTAACTCCATGCACTTTATTTAACTTCTCTGTATTGAACTAATCCTAAGTATCTGTGTATTAAAAAAATTATTAAAAATTGTAAAATACATTGGACTTTAGCTCTTTAGGCCAATGCATTTGTATTTTTCAAAGTAAAAGCTAACAGTTACCAAATGCTTGCCACGTGCTATTGTTGTGCCTAAGTCGTGGGGACCCCCCCCATAAATCACCTATTGAGCAAGTCTGATGCAAAAGCAAGAGGTAGTTTTATTAGCTAGCTAGGGCCCCCTGTTCCTGACAGGAGAGCAGAGAAGCCTCACCCGCAGAGTAGAGAGCAGTTTTAAGGGTACAGAAATGAACAAAGGGAGGGGGAGTTGGGTAAACTGCTGGGGAGAGCTGATAGGGACTGGACAATGTCTGTTCTTGGCTAATTAGCCTAGGGAAGTATTTACTAACAGGATGGCTGAGGTTAGGCGCCCGTTATCACTCGGTGCAGGGGTGGGGGCAGAGGAAGCAGGGTGTCTATTGCCTTTGGTATGCGACTGCAATTTGACCCTTTGGTATACAGCCATAAATTAACCTTTGATGTACAGCTGCAAATTGAAGGCTGTGGGACAAGGTAGAATTAGTGAAAGGCTGTGCAACAAAATGAGTTAGTTTTAACAAAATGGAGTCAGCTTGGTTCTTTCAATATGTTCTGTGAACTTATCACGGCCTTCTCCAGCCAGTTATTCCTCATACCACTAGTCACTTCCTCAGTCCCTTCCCCAGTGCTCACAGGAGAAAACTGGAGCTTTTGAGGACCAAGATAAATGCTAAAACACTCAGGCAGTAATTGTAAAAGTCAGGATTCTATCCCCAACAGTCAGTCAATCTGGATTTTTGCCCCCAGGGCCAGCTGCATGCATGTCTGACATGGGCTGTGTATGGATCCAGACTCAGAAGCTCCCTGAGCTTAGTTTAATACCCTGCTGTTGCTCACTTGAAATTCTGAATGAATTATGAACATGGAAAATAATTACATTTTCATTTTGTACTGGGCCTAGGAAATCATGTAGGTCATCCTTCCTGCAGTGATACTGTGTGCTTGTGTGTGTGTGTGTTGACAGAGAGAGAGAGAGAGAAAGAAAGAGAGAGAATATTTGACCAAGATTTCATTAATATTTCACTTCAGTTTGACTAAACTTTCGACAGGCCTCTCTTTCTTACTCTAGGTCTCTAACCACCTTTCTTAGAGCATTTTACTTTGGAAAACTTGTGAATTCTTTCCACCCTTTGGAGATGTAGTTTTAAAAACTCCTTGCCAGTTTTAAGCTCAAGAATAACTTCTTCAAGGACATGAGAAATGTCCTTTTGAAATGTAATTGTCAATGAGGATAGAGCCCCTGTCTTCTAGTTTCTATGTGAGAGAAAGTCTCTAACCTTGACTGGGAAAAGGAGCATTGATCTGAGTGGTAACATTACCTCTGTCATGAAGACAGAAGAAAATTTATTTTCCCTCTGGGTATACCAATTAGAGAATGCAAGTGAGGGAAGATTTCCCATCCCAACTCTTAGAAAACATCTAAACTTTTGCCTAGATACTCTGGGTATGGAGACTTGATACCCACGTAAATATCACAGCAATACTATAGGTATAGAATATAATCAACTTCTATTTGGTTAGCTTTCCTGGAATTTTTTTTTTTTTTGAGAGAATCTCACCCCGTAGAGAGTAGAGTGCTGTGGTGTCATAGCTCACAGCAACCTCCCACTCTTGGCCTCAAGTGATCCTCTTGCCTCAGTTTTTCTATTTTTAGTAGAGATGGGGTCTTGCTTTTTCCTCAGCCTGGTCTTGAACTTGTGAGCTCAAACTCACAAGTTCAAACTCTCAGAGTGCTGGGATTACAGGTGTGAGCCACCGTGCCCAGCCTGATTTTTTTCTTTTTGACATGTTATATGCATTATTTCTAATTTTGGCAGATGGGTTGACAATGTATTGCCATTGTCTATCTAAGAAGTAGTTCTCAACTTTCCTAATGCTGTGATGTATTTTCATTGTTACAAAGGGGCTGTGACCCAAAGTTTGAGAACCACTGATCTAAGATAAAGAATATTAATAAGAAGGATACCAATAATAACTCCTTACTTGGATTCCCCAAATGCCAACATCTTACCTAAATACACGTTAAAAATCAAAATCTGGAAATTAACACTGATAAAATAATATCTAGTCTACAGATGATATTCAAATTTCACCAATTTTACCACCATGATTGATGATTTTTGTTGTTGTTTTGGTGGTGTTCTGGTGCAAAATCAAATCCAGAATCATATATTGTGATGAAATCTAGTTTACTTTAATGTGGGTTTATTTTTTGTTTTTTCTTTATGTTTCATGCTTTCGAAGACTGATGGCCAATTATTTTGAGAATGCTGCTGAATTTGGATTTGTGTGATGTAGCCTCACTATTAAAAGTCGTACTATTTCTTTTGGTAAAACTATCAAATAAGTGATGCTGTGTGTGTTGGGCAGCACCTGTGGCTCAAAGGAGTAGGCCACTGGCCTCATGTGCCAGAGTTGGTGGGTTCAAACCCAGCCCTGGCTGAAAAAAAGAAAAAAAAAATGATGCTGTGTCCTCCTTAGTCCCACACATCAGAAGGCCTATGATTTTCTTTTTCTTTTTGCAAGCTACTTCCTTTATTGATTTTTTTCTTCTTCCTCTTTATTAATTGTTGATTTGCATTTAATTTGCAGGCCAGCAGGGGAGCATAAAGTCACCTGGAATAGTTTTTAATTAATTAATTTATTTCAAAGTATTACAGGGTACAAATGTTTTATATTGTTCTTGATGATGTTAGCATTGATCAGATGATAAGATGATGTTTACCACATTTCTCTAATGCAGAGTTACTACTTTTACATTTAAAAATATTAAGTACCTCATGAGGTGATACATTGAGACTATATAAATATAATATGTCTCATGATACTTTAATTCCAGACTGAAACAATTATTAATGTGGAGTTGGGCAAATGATGCTTTTAAATTTTCTTTTATTTTTAATTTATTATTAGAAATTCTACCCCTTGCAAATTTAACACAACCTCAATTAAGACTGCTATCATTTTTTCTTTATTCTAAAGCTAGTCAATTTACATAAAGAACAAGAAAACCCTCAATGTAATAAAAGCACAAGGAGGTAGGTTTCCAGCCCTATCAGACAGTGCATTGTATATGATATTAGTATGGGCAAAAAATACTCAGAAGAAAACAATGAACAGATAGAACAGCTGAAAAGAGATCCAATTACATATGCAAATTTACTAAGGGATAAAGATGCCATCAAATTAGTGAGAAAAAGATAAGCTTTTCACTAGACAGACACATAAAAATAAGGTGAAATTGGATCTATTCTGTACACAGGATATCACAAGTTCCAAATGACTTAGATATTTAAATATAATACATGATACCATAGATGTATTCTAAGAAAAAATGAGTGAATTTGTTTATGAAGGAGAGAAAACTATCATAATCATTATTCTAAATTGAGGGAGAAAATAATAAACAAATTGGACAATAAAATTTAGTATAGGTTTGGTATGTCTTTCTCTGAGAGAGAAAAATATGCCATTTTTTTTTCAAAATTTAGAATTTAGAAAAGTTTAAAAAGTTTGGTGTGACAACATGTATATTGATTGCTATGCTAATTTTTTTCTAAATTTTGTTTTCCAATTTACCTGTGTTTATATGTAGGCATAAATATTAATACTACTATAGGCAGAATAACAAGGCAATAATGTATTTGGAAAATATTTCAATTTTTGTTACATTCCAATTAGATATTTGAGATTGACAAAGACTTCAAATAAACAACAACAAAAAAACAAAGAAAATAATCTAGCATATTCAACTTAGAAGTAGGGAAAGCTAGATCATAGATGACAAATTGCAAATAGCTATCAGTCACATGATAAGAGAATACCTGATACATAAAAAGAAAAATGCATAACAAAACTACAGGAAGATAACATTTTTTCACCTATTAAATGGACAAAAATTTAAAATTTTAATTTGATACCCTTTTGGCAATGCTGTGAAAAAATAGCCACTCTCATAATTGCTCGCAGAAAAGAAAAACAATACCATCTCCAGGAAGGGTATTTGGCAATATCTAGCAAAATTACAGATGCAATTATATTTTGATTAGTGATTTCACTTTTAAGAGTCCATCTCAGGGTACTCCTATGGCTCAGCGGGTAGGGCACTGGCCCTATATGCCAAGGGTGGTGGGTTCCAACCCGGTCCCAGCCAAATGGCAGAAAAAAAAAAATCCATCCCAACTACAAACTGGTTAATTTTTTTTAATAGACAGATATACTATTTGTAATAGTAAACTATGGGAATAAAGCCAAACTTCCATCAGTAAGAGTCTGACGGAGTAAAGTGTATGGAACTAAACAACATACCATGAAGCTGTACTAAGAATGTGATACATGTATCTAGTTGTATATAATGCTGAACTGAATTTTAAGATATATTTAAATAGAAAAAGCAGAATAGGTAGTTTATGTAATTATAAAGCAAAATTATGTTGAGAAAAATATCTGAATATCAAAAGTCAAAGGAAAAAGAAAAAAAAAAGATTCCAAAAGTATCTTGGTGGAATGAGGAACTATTACAAATAAATTTAAAAACAAGTCTTATGGGATATCACAAGGGCAAAAAGAACTGAGAAAACAAAACAAAAACACTATGCCCTGTTTGTTGGCTTTGTCATTTTGAGAATGTTATATGGAATATATTTGAATTAGAACTATCAGTGTAAGCTTATGATATATTTTATCTTTAAAAAATTATTTACCAATCTTGCCTAGTGAAAAGGTCTTGAATCAATGGCCAGCCCAGTACCAATGAATAGCCCGACTGCCCAGGTTGAAGTCTCCAAATGTCATTTCCAACTAAAATAAACAAGCCACTAAGAGGAAACGTGGAATCCAAGTCTGAGAGTAGTAAATGTATAAGACACAACTGGGAAGTGTAAAGCTTCCCTCATCTTTAAAATCTGAATAATAACAGTGTCTTTTTCTTATAGTCGTGAGAATTAAACAAGTAAAATTCTCCTGACACGTAAAATATTCACAATAGGGTTTAGTGCTAGGCTAAAAAGAGTTTCTTTAATAAATTCATAAACAAAGAACTGGAAAATTCTTAAGTTCTTAAATGAAGATCCTCTAGCTAAAATTACATTTAATATTATTTTTCATATTATTTTTTTATTATTTCCTAAATATTCTAAATTAATATGCAAAGACTAAAAATTATGGGGATGTTAATGAAAACATTGGAGGGAGGGAACCAATTTAATGTCATGAGAATATATGAATTTTGTATATATTTTCTGTATGTTTGCAAGGTAAAAGTGATGTGAAAGAGTGTGTGGCTTAAAGTCAAAATGGGTTTAAAGTTTAGCTCAACCTCTTGGCTGCTGTTATGCAGATCACATACCCTGTTAAGGGTCATCAATGATGTTTTTAGAATGAATGAACGATTTGCATCTTCAAATGGTAGTCATATATCAACATCATGGAAATGTTGTCAAGAGTGAGATGAATATTCCAGGAAGAGTTCCAACCACATCGTAGCACTTAAATAGAATATACTATTTTTAAATTATTCTTTAAAATTTAAATAACATTGTGAATAATAATATTACTTGGGAAACAAAGGAATGTAATAATTCATTAAAAGTATTTTTAACATTTGTGAAGTTATATTTTTAAGATTTTATCAATTCTATCAATATAACTTTTTGAAGAGTGTTTCTGGTTTTTTTCCGGAGAAAATGAACTTGTAAAGCTAGAATAAAGGCCACATTTTCTGTTATTACCTTTATCTTAACAATCACACAGTTTATATGAGAAGATAATAGAGGTAAAAGCAAATGTAGCAGTGAAATTGCTCCTTTTACCCTTCACAAAATGATCGCTGACTTAATGCTATATATTTTTAAAAACAATTTTTCGAGTGAACTGTCCTTAGAATATTTGACTTTCTTAAAACCATTTGTCCTGTCCTGTCACATTTGCAAGTTTTTCCTTTACACTGGGTGCCATTTCAATATGTTATTATTCATCATGGACCAATTTTGGCCCAGTTATATGAAACAGCTAGTGTTCAGAATTTTCTGTTTGATGGCAGCAAATGGAAATTCAACTGGAAAGGATTCATGGCTGAACCATTTCTTATTAGCATTTTTCCTTTTTCTCTTACTCCTAACACCTTGGCATGTCCCGTCCTTTCAGCTAAATGCAGCTGCTAATAAGGAGGGAAAGAAATGCTAAATTAAATATGAGCAATCTAATCTCAAAGGAAAAATGAAGTGCATTTGCTGGTACCAGCGTCAGACTCAGAATTAAGAAAGGATTCAACAAACAGACCCACACACATACAGAAGCAAAGTATTTAATATAGAAGGTCGAGTAATAATAGGAACTTTCTAGCTATGGAAGAGAGTAAAACATATGAAGGATAATTACATAAATTTGAATAAAGTACATTATCATAACAAATCTCTAAGCAACAAAAGAACAACTAGAAAACTTGCTGATCTTGAAAAATCACATAATACACTGAATACAATAATTAAAGAATTACCTCTATAATATTACTAGTCCCAGGTGATTTTAAGGGGAATTTCTTTCAAAGTTTATTTGTAAAATACTATTTTTGTGAGTTGTTCTAGAATACAAATGAAGAGGCATTCCCAGACAATTTTTCCAATGTGACAATATCTAGTAGGGACACCAATTTTTCCAATGTGACAATATCTAGAGGGCCACTGTCCTCTAACCACTGACATCTCACCATAAAGTCAATGACGATCTGAAGAGCAGCTACTCGGGGACTAAACTGCATTCCATGGTTTTCAATAAACACTTACATGGCTTCCATGGACATTTATTCTCTTGATTAGAATAAAGACATTAATGTAAAAAATTCCCTAATTGAAATTAACATGGTTGGGCATAAGTAAACAGCAGCCTGTTTTCAATATTTGACAGCATTCCTACATGTCATACTACAATATGATAGTAACATTTACCACATGGACAGGCACTGCTGTCAGCAAAATCAGTTGATCCATAAGCAACAATGAGTAAGTGTCAAGATCGGAAATGGTTGCCTTAATTTTCAGGTTTATTTTCATTCCAGATATTTGCATACATCGAACAAATAAATCTTGTATGTGCAATTGTAGGCACTGTGTCAAAGAGTGAACAAAATCCTTGCTTACCAGAGATCTTTTCTGAGCACTTTTCAAATAAACTTATGCAGGTGTCTCCCTAGTCCACGTGCATGCCTTGCTTTTGCACACATATGACAGAGTAAATTTTCTGAATCCTCATTTGGCTCTGTTAATGTCGCTACAGGAGGACACTTTTGATGTATATTAGACAATATGAGCAGTCTTTGAGGCGAACGTGATTAACTATAATGTCCATGTTTAATCATTCAGGTGATAAAAGATAAATTGATGACTGCTAGAGCAATTGGAAAATATTGGAGACATAAAAAGTAACACATCTGAAAATTTCTTAAATCCAGAGTTATTTCATCCATTACCATATGAAAACACTTAGCACAAATTGAGGCTTGGTAGTTATTGCTTCATCTTGTCAAGAGGTTTGTATAAATAGCACACAGGGAGGAAATTATTAATTATTTTCTTTCCTTCCTTCCATTTTATGATTATCTGTAAGAAGTCACTTTGGTAAAACATTTTTTCTTCTCTTCATTATGCATACATAGAGATGCACAAAAAGTATGCTCTTGTAACCATAATTTCTATTTTATATCTTGTAAGTTTCCCGTAATCTAGATGCTTTGAAATATAAATGTAGAAATATTTTTATGGCTCAGTATAAAGTCATTAAAGTGTTAAAATAGTTGAACGAATAGTCCTCAGATGGGCAGTTAGAAATTTATATTGCTTTAAATGTCACAATACAAAGCAGAATGTCACTGAATATGATAACAGACAACAGATGACATGGTTTAAAACCTAAGTGATTTGAATTTAGCTGCAGATATTTATTTTATCTAAACAGGGAAAACTGGCTATCATGCAAATAAAATAAAGCAACTAATTAATTCATTTGTGCCCATCCTATTATTTAACTTAATTTCTGACTTTTTTACACACAAATATATTCAAAGTAGTAACTACAGCTAACATTGTCAGGGCATATATGGTACATGACAGGCTATTTAGTGTCAGAACAAATGGTTACTGGAAAGATGTCTTTCCATATCCATATGTATATTTGAAATTCACATTTTTAAATTTATTTTTATTTTTTATTTTATTGTCTTTATTATTAAATCATAGCTGTGTACAATAGTGTAATCAAGGGGTACAATGTGCTGGTTTCATATACAATCTTAACTATTTTCATCAAACTGATTAACATAGCCTTCCTGGCATTTTCTCAGTTATTCTATGAAGACATTTGTATTCTGCATTTAGTAAAGTTCGCCTGTACCCTTCTAAGATGCACCGAAGGTGTGGTCCCACCAATTACCCTCCCTCCACTCTAACCTCCCCCCTCCCCTCCCTACCCTTGCCCCTTTCCCCATAATCTTGTGTTATAGTTGGGTTATACCCTTCATACGACAGCTATAAATTAGCTTCATAGTAGGGCTGAGTACATTGGATGCTTTTTCTTCCATTCTTGAGATACTTTGCAAAGAAGAATATGTTCTAGCTCCATCCAAGTAAACATGAAAGAGGTAAAGTCTCCATCTTTCTTTAAGGCTGCGTAATATTCTATGGTATACATATACCACAATTTATTAATCCATTTGTGGATCGATGGGCACTTAGGTTTCTTCCATGACTTAGCAATTATGAATTGGGCTGCAAT